>JAMPIV010008043.1:100000-397500 GCA_024509875.1 Oreohelix idahoensis | reverse complement strand
AGGGCTTAGCTTGAATTTTGACGGACGGACCTTGCAGACCTCTATGTTGGAAAGGAACCAGAAAGTTTACATAAATAACGTTACTTACATGCTTGAACCCCGTGTTATCAGAACAACGATATTGCCATTTGTGTGTATAGGTCCAAATAGTCTGCTCGTGAGAATGTTGCACGCAATGTCTTCACGTATTATTTCTACGCGTTTGTGTACGGATAAATGTTTAAGTGTAACATATACACACAAATAAAATTTTTAAAAATTCACCCTTACATGTGAATGCATGCACATAATATACAAACATACAGACATACACACCTTACTTACCAACATGCATATACACATGCGAACACTACATACGTACATACATTCATACATACATGTAAACAAAAGAAGTACATGTTCAGATATGAACGTTTAACAGATTTGAATTCTTGCAAACTATATAATAAATGTTTTTGATGTTACAAACAGTTAACAAACTTTCTCGTTACATTTTTTATTTGATGTTTCCTCGCGACAGTGACCTGCTACTACAGCAGTCAACGTCCGGCAAAACTTAGCAGTATTAGGAGACGAATGTTCTCGAGCACCCGTGTTGTAACGGAATGTGATTATCCTGGAGTGGTTGGCCTTTTTAAAGAAAGTAACGGAAAAATGACTCCTATGTGTATGGCATCTCTGTTGGAGGAAGACCTTTTACTCATTAATGAGAACAAATGCCTGAACTGGGTGCAAAAGTAGGTCATTTAGGCTTTACTCTACATTTAGCTCCGTGTTTATCCTTATTGATGTTTATATACTGAGTGCAACCAAAAAGGTTGGTTATATACTTCATCTCCCTTCCTCCTTGCTGTTTCATGTTTGTCATTGTTTCAGGTCTTGTGAGTTACATGTTTACATATATAATTGTAACTTATCTCCTCCCCCCACTCGTTCATATTGCTGTGTCTTACTAAGTTATAGTACTAATTTTCTTTCCCTCTATCCCGTTATTCTTGATTATGCCAATTACTTCTATTACGTTGTTTTATTTCTCTTAACCATCATACTTCCTTATGATTTACAACCTGGTACTGCATTTAAGTGTTTTTTGTTTGTTTGTTTATAGAATACACTATTTAGCATTTTTATGTAAAGTCTTAGCCAAAGATTTGACAACTTTTATCATAACCAAAAGCTATATTGTGTTCTCTTTGTTGTCCATCCAGATACCAACTTTATGCACTGGCTGATTCTTACAAAGTTGCAACAGCGACGAAAGCAATCTCTGTTATCAAAACTTCAGTCACGAAGCTAGACTCAAGTAAGCCAACAATTTATTTCAAAACATTATTACTTTTCTTAGGGTGGGTTTGAAAAAAAATTGAAAAAAGGTGATTCATCTTACGAGGACAAAAGACAAAGAAAATAGTCTACGTTACGGCCACAAGGCCTTCGTCAGGAAAGGAAAGAAAGTGAAGTCTAGATAGGACACATAAAAAACTTAATCACTACTTTTCTTAGGTTATATTTATGAAGACATTGTGGTTTTAAGTGAATGGAAGCGTGAACACTGATGTTATTTATTTGATAGCACATACATGACAAATCGTATTTACCATAAATATATGAGCCCCGGGTAGTGCCCGGGGGGTCTCTGAAGATACAAAGAAAGAATAGGACTACTGCACCCTCAGACATGTCGTACAAGGTCACAAATATGAGGTTAATCTTGGGACTGGCAACCTCATCATGTAATACAAATTACCCCAGAAACCGCCACTGCTGCAATAGTTTATAAATGTTTGGTCCACGGCTTCCTGAAGACTGACCAGCTGCTGTGGTGGTTCCATGCAGGGGTGGTTCCATGCTGACCAGGGAATGCAAATGAAAGTGATGATGATGCATTTGTGTGCTACTGTAGATCAATTCATTAGCGTCAGGATTAAATGACTTCTACTCTACAATAAACAGAGCAATTCTGTAAAGGTTAAAGGCAGCCGATGTGACGCCGACCACATCACCCCTGGTGTGTCGTATGGTCAAGAAAATATGCGCCTAACGCCATATTCCCAATATGTCTCAACGGGCATGTAACGGGATCCTTTACTTTTTTACTCTACAATAATTAACAGTTTGCAGGTGGTTCAGACTTGGTTTCAGGTTCTTAAACTGAACGTGACATCTCGCGTTTTGTGTACAGTTCATTTCACTGTGAGAACTTCCTGCACCTTTATTTTTTCATCCTGAACATGGACGTCGTGTAAGCTGGACACTTAGCAGCCGGGAAACTGAATGTATATACCCGGAAAGCTTTTCTTGGCTAGGCGTTGACGCCACAAGATGAGAGTAACCAATATGGCTGTCTGAAACTTCCGCTTACTATACTTTACCCAACAGTAGATCACCGAACAGCACATTTTTAGAGATCTCATTGATTTATAATCGCTAGCTAACATTTACAAAAATTTTTATGGCAGTAATGGTATAGTTATATTTATAATATTATTAAATGTGCATACCGCTCCACATATGTCCCAGTCTTGACTTATGAATGCGATCATGATTAATGACTCATCATCATCAGCTGCCATCTCCACAACGAAGGTTGGCTGTAATGGATCTCCAACGTCTTCTGTCTCTTGTCTTGGTGGTGCACTCTGATAGACTCTTTCCTGTCCATCTCTTGATGTTATCTTCCCACGTATAGCGCTGTCTTCCCATTGCACGTTTGCCTTCACCTCTCCCTTCTATTATGGTCTTCTGCAAAGTGTTATGTCTTTTTATGGTGCCAAAGTATTTTAGCTGCCGAACTTTGATCTCCCTCATTAGTTCTCTTTTCAAACCTAGATTTTCTAGGACCTCCATATTTGTTTTCTTCTCTTTCCACGAGCTACGCCCCATTCTTCTATATATCCACATTTCAAGAGCCTCAATTCTTTCTTCCAAATGCTTATTCATCGTCCATGTTTCTGCACCATACAGAAATGCAGAATATATATAACACTTTATAATTCTCAGTTTTAATTTGTGAGATAACTGTTTAGATGTCAGTATATGTTTCATGTTGTTGAATGTAGCTTTGGCCATTCCTATTCTCTTCTTGATTTCTGTTTCACATCTGCCATCTTCTGTTATTATATGACCAAGATATACGTAGCTCTTGACTTGTTCCAGGATTTTCCCACTTACGCTTATCTTTAATGAGGGTTTATCGTCTGTTTTGCTAATTATCATAGTTTTTGTTTTCTCAATATTAATGTCGAGTCCATATTCCTGACTTATCCTGTTCACTTGCTTCACTAGTTCTTGTAACTCCTGTTCGCTTTCAGCTAACAACACGGTATCATCTGCATATCTAAGGTTGTTTATTGACCTTCCACTGATGTTCAGTCCTGGTATTTCCTGTATCTGTTTGAAAATTTTTTCGGTGTATAGCTTAAAATGGCAGGGGGACAGCACACAACCTTGTCTGACGCCTCTTTTTATGTCTATGTATGGTGAATAATTCCTTCCAGATCTTACTGTGGCAGTTTGCTCCCACTTAAGGTTACTTAGTATTCTTATATTTTTTCCATCAATACCTATGTCTTTGGGGCATTCAATTATTTTCTCATGATGGACTCTGTCAAAAGCGTTCTTATAGTCAATGAAGCACATGTACATACTTTTATGGACCTCTGTATATTTTTCTGCTAATATTCTTAGGCAGAATATTGCCTCTCTTGTTCCACTGTTCCGTCTAAAACCAAACTGTTCTTCTTGGATTTCGCTATCTACCTTACTTTTTATTCTTTCCTGTATGATTTTGAGCAGTATCTTAATTGCATGACTCATTAGGCTAATTGTTCTGAAATCTGAACATTCTGTTGCATTAGGTTTTTTGGGCAACGTTATAAAAACTGATGTCTTCATGTCGTGTGGTATTTATCCTGTATTGTATATATCGTTGCATTGATCAGTGATTGTATCTATACCAAAGCTCTCCAGGGCTTCTATCATTTCAATTTTTATGTTATCCGTGCCTGCTGATTTTCCTTTTTGTATCATATGTATGGCATTCTCTACTTCTGATCTGAGAATGTTTGGGCCTTCATTAGAATGTGGTGATTATTTTTTACCTCTGTTGTCCTCGAATAGTTCTTTTACGTATTCTGCCCATCTGTTTGATATGTCTTACTCATCAAATAATATTACACCATTTTTGTTCTTGATACAGCTTCCTCCTTGTGCAAACCGCGACCTATTTGATAATTTCTTTATTTCTTCATGCATATCTCTTGTCATGTGCTTTGCTTCCAAGTCTTCTATTTCCTTGCATTTTGTTTCTATCCACCGTTCTTTTGCTTGTCTACACATAGTACGTATGTCATTGTCTATTGTTTTATATTGTGGAGTGTTTTTTGCTTTCTTTCTTTCTGCCATTTTACTCAAGATGTCATCTGTCATCTAAATTTGATTTTTCTTAGGCTCCTTTTTAGGTAAATGTGTATTTGTTGATTGCATGCTTGTTTTTAAGCATTCCCATTTAACCTGTCTATATTTCTTGTCCTTGTTGCCTTTTTGTAACTGTGGCTGACGAAGGGTGAAACCCGAAACGTCCCGTGTTTCCTGTGTACCGTTTATTCGTAAAAACTGATTCAATACCGTTTTATTTGTTAATATATGTTTATTTATTTACACCAGCAAGCTGTGGATACGGGTAGGAAAGAACTTTTTTTCTGGGTTTTCTCTTCTATACTGCTCCGTGCTTTCTGTCAGTAACTGTTGATATTTATTTTTGACGTCAATTAGATATTTTTGTTTTATATCTGGTTGTTTCAGTGCTGATATTTCTATCTGGGGTTCCTCCTGTCTTCTGTTTCCTGTTCTGTAGTAATGACTACAACCTGCAAAAGTCAGCTCCTAACCTCAGAAATGAGGTACTTGAGGAAGGTGGTTGAAATAACAAGAGAGACATGATCCGCAATCAGACGATACGGCAAGGCCGCAAAACCCAGCCCCTGCCTACCTGTCGTAGATTTTTGATAGGGGAATTAAGACTTGGGTTGGTCCCTTCTGAATAGATTAGAATGAGTGATAGCCACAGTGAGAGATAATAATAGAAAAATAGCTTTCCACGAGTGAGATGGTAGAAATTTATAGAGGCTGTCCCGGAAATCGAGAATCTTCTCTCTTTCCGCCTATCTTCTACAACAGATCCAGAGGAGTCAGACAGTCTATAAACTAAATATATTAATATATATATTACCACTCACGTGCACGCACACACAATTGACGACAGTTAAACACACAGACGTGGAAAAAACTAAAAAAATCAATGCTTATATAGATATTTTGGAACGAGCTGAGCCGACACACTGATTAAGTTTAAGGGAATTTTTAATTATCAGAAAATTACATCACAACACATACAATTACATCAAAGCATATACAAATAGTCATAAAAATCAAGGAATTGCTACAAGAAATGATAGACCCACAGTTATGATCTTCCCTCGATGTTTAGCCTACAGTCCCGTTAGGAGAAAGATGATTGCCCAAAGAGTCACAGATACATATGATTTGGGTCTAATATTTTCCCTTTTTGAAGGTATGAACTGACTTTGATAGCAGTATCTATTCTAAGGGGAAAATATTATTAGCAACAAACTTGCATAAAGACAGTTAAGACAGCAAAATGGGTGCCAAAATACAACACTAAGAACCACTCAGACCTGCGTTCACTCTATTCATTCAGCCGTGGCCACGTGCTCTCATGCATACTTACAGCTTTGTTCGTAGCATCTGGGAACATAATTCTTAGGACATTCACCTACAGACTCGTCAATTGCAGTCTTGACCAAGAAATCCCCAGTTCCAAAAAGACGGGTTGAATTCTCTGCTTCAGGGAACGATTTCTTGGTGGTTCTTATTTTTCGGATGTCTGTTTAGGTCACATTAAAATTGTCCAGGCACGAACCTTAACAACGAGCACAGTGTCAATAGCTTAGGTTTCTAGAAATGAGGAATGTCAGATCGGTGCCTACTTTCAGGAAAGGACTATATTTGGTCACCACACCACTAGTCAAAACTCCGTCGGAATGTTACTGACGTTAATATGTTACTTGCCACACAGGCTAAAAATGTACTTGAGTTGTTTCTCAGGAAGAATTAAATATGGCGCGATAGGCCCGTTACTTCATTTAACCTTTAAAGTACTTGTAAAGATTATGCACCAAGGCTTTTAAGGAAAATGTTTTAGTTCTTCACAGATATCACTCATCAGTACTTAACGCTGGAAAAGTTGGGTCACCCCACTATTCACTGAATAAAGGAAAAAAACACATATAAAATAATTATACATACTAGGTACTCGTTATAACTTACATTATAACTGCAAGCGGAGAGCTTGACTTATCGTTTAAAACATCCCGTGAAATAAGTTATATTCATAAAATCAATCATCATGAATTAGAAATACATACGTATTTCGTCAATACTTAATGATGTAACGGTTATAAGTTAGTGTTAAAAATATTCTCGTTTGATTATTTAGAAGTAAAATCAAATTCATTTATAGCTGCGTGATTTTAAGCTAGAAATATAATTTATTCTGCTTTCCACTGAAACACGTCACTAGAAAATAATACAGACTATATTTTAATTCTCTTTGCACAAAAGAACTAGTGAAAAATAGGCGATTTAACACTTAATCACTCACAAAATATTAGATATATTAAATATAATATTTACCTCCGCACAGAACTACATATTAATACCATGAACTAAAATCATTCAATAATATGGTAGTCTAGAACTCGGCAAATTGTTGGACAGAAACTAAAGACTTGTCAATACACAAGATATTCTTCTAGCCTGGCGATCTGTCTACTGCAGATTTAGGAGTAAGAATGAAAATCTAGTGTCAAACTCTGGTTAATATCTATGAAACGGACAAAGATGAGCGCTATTTCCAAAACCACGCAATAGCCTCCCCTTTCCTTAACACCTACGTACCTTAGACGCTAGCTCATAACTGCCAAAACGTGCGTCTTCGCACCTTACGCCAAAAACTGGCCGTGGAGCGTGAGTGTCATGGAAAAACCCAGACTATATGTCTGATTCCAGAGCGCTGCATGAGTGTGATATCACACTTCACTCCGAGAGAAACGTTAGTGTCAGGTGAAAATGCTAGACGGTATGTCTCATTAGATGGCAGTTTCCACACCTAACCGGGCCACTATCCTAACGAAACGCCCGTGACATGAGAAAAATACAGACGCATGTCTGCTATCTCTGTCTGTCTAGACGAGTATTCACACGTTCTCTCGTCCTGCAGCACTGACATCTGCGTAATAGAATGTGTATCAGTATGAGAAAGAAAAACGGTAAAGTGAGAATGGGAAAGAAATTATTTTTCGCAAACGAACGAATGCGAAAAATACAGGAAAAGGGTAAAGAGTGGTAATAAAATAGAGGACACGGGTAGAAAAAAAAGAAGAGAATATAGAAAATTTATTGATCATAAAACTCTCTGTGACAGAACGTCCCCTCTTTAAGATATGGAAGCACTCCATGTCTATGTTATGGAAATAAATTTCCTATATCCGTAGCTTCAGGGTGTCTGTCCTCTTCCCTCTCATCTCCCCCCTCCGCCTCTCTCCAATTCCTACTCAAGTCTACTCCCAAAGTTTCCTTTCTCTGGAATGTCTCCCATGCGCGCTTGAAAGAGCGTCGCCGCTTCTGACATTTTTGAAAGATTCCGTGCGATTGCAGTGGAATCTCCCTGCCACTATCGTCATCTTCGTCAGTTTTGGCGATCGTCAGGAGATGTTCGGAGGTCGGCACCGGTCTTTCCAAGAATTTCTTTAACAGATTT
This sequence comes from Oreohelix idahoensis, assembly GCA_024509875.1. Classification (NCBI taxonomy): domain Eukaryota; kingdom Metazoa; phylum Mollusca; class Gastropoda; order Stylommatophora; family Oreohelicidae; genus Oreohelix; species Oreohelix idahoensis. The sequence continues at coordinate 389,660 of JAMPIV010008043.1, read as the reverse complement.
AAATGGAAAACCTTCTCCTTTCCTTCAATAGAGATCTGGTAGTTAGCCTTAGAAATCTTTTTCAGGACGGTAAACGGCCCATGCCATCCGATTCTCAGTTTGTTGTTCCCGGTAGGGAGTAACACCAAAACTTTCTCTCCTGCTTCCAGTTCTCTTTCTTTCGTGACTTTCCTGTATCGGTTAGCGTGCTTTGTGCGTGCTTGCTTAAAGTTTGTCGTTGCTAGGTCCTATCCTAGTTTCAACCTTTCCTTTAAAACCGACACATATTTACTTGCTGAGACAACTGTCTCATCAGCCTTCTGGTCTGTCAGCGACCAAAGTAAGGCTTCAAGCGGGCCCTTAATGGGTCTGCCGAATAAAAGCGTAGCTGGCGGAAATCCTGTGGAAGTATGAGGAGATTCTCTGTAGCCAAATAAAGCTGCAGGAATACAAAGATCCCAGTCTTCAGGTTTCACTTGTGCCAGTTTACTTAGCATCATGTTGAGGTTTCCATTAACACGTTCCACGGGCCCTTTTCCGGCCGGAGTATAAGGCTTTGTGTAGATGTGTTGGGTCCTCAAGATCTTAACGATCTCATCCGTCAACAGGTTTCGGTATGGAGATCCGTTATCCGTCAGCACTTGCTGAGTAAATCCCAACCGAGTGAAAATCTGCACTAGGGCTTCTGCGACATACTTGGCATCTGCGCATGTCAGCGGGATAGCTTCTGCCCACATAGTGCATGTATCGACTAAGGTCAGGATGTACCTGTTCCTTCTTTTAGTCCTTTCTAAGGGTCCTAAAATGTCGATCACAACCCGTTCCAATGGTGTTCCCACTATTGGCATTTCACCCAAAGAGACTGGGGGTGTCTGTTGCTTGGGTGGTACACGTTGGCACTGGGCACAGGATTTTACATATCTGATAATATCAGTATTTACTCCTGGCCACCAATAATGAGTGGTTATCCGTTGGTTTGTGGCATTCTGTCCCATATGTCCGCTGAAGGAAAGAGAGTGCCCCATTTCTAGGATTTGGCTTCTGTACTGTTTCGGTACTAGGAGCTGATTGTAACCGTGGTCAGGCTTGCCCGTTCTGCGATAAAGTACGCCATTCTTAGAAAAAATGTCCCCGTGCTGTCTGGGTTCCTTAGCCATGGGCAGTTTCCTGAAGCAGTGTGCCAAAGTAGGGTCTTTTTGTTGTGCTTCTTCAAGTTCCATAGGTAGCAAATTAGGCGAAGGCTCCCGTTCCTTCTTGGTTTGCCCTCTTGTAGTCACTGCTGCCACAATTGGCTCTTCCGGTTTCCCAATAGACACGTATCTGCCGCCAAGTATGACTGGGTAGATGGGGTCATCCATAACAGCCGCTTTGATCACGCCTCTGACAAAATCAGAGTGGATCTCCACCAATGCGATGGGAAGCGCTGTAGGTGCATCACTCTTACGAACTCCACAAAATTGTACGGTCTCTGCTGTCTCTTGACCGGGTTTGACCAGGTTTCTGGCTACAATGCAATCATAAGAAAGCCCCATGTCAAATAAACAAAAAGTTTGAGAACCGTTCAATGTAACAGTACCTCGCGTATAGGGTGTGTCTCCCTCTACAGCTTGAGAATCACTGTCAATAATTCCGCCTTGCGAGACTGTTAATAAGCATCCGATGCGTTTAGGCTCAGTGTGCTCGCCCTGATCATTAGTCCCGGGCGCAGGTGTTTTCCCTTTGTCACCTTGTCATCGCTGGCTGCGGTGCCATGAAGAACGGTCGGGTTGATCAGACTGTTTACAGTGGTTGGGGTACTTGTTTTTGTAGAACTTGGATTTTTCAGGAGGGGGTTTTGAGGTAAAGTTTCTCTGTGGTTATTCTGATTAGAAGCATGAGAAGATTGGTCTAGATTATTATTTCGAAAATGCTCATCTGTAGGTTTACGTTTTGTGGCCGGCAGTTCGGCCAGCGCATTTTGATAACGCTCAGACTTTTCCAAAATGTCTTCAAGCTTTTCTGCACCCTGCTCAGCTAAGAATCTTCGGGTGTCAGTAGACAAAGTGTTCTTTATTTGTTCTGTTATAACAAATTCCTCCAGACCTTCATAGGTAGAGGGGAGCTGTGAAAGCTCAAGGCACTTTGTCAAGTATCCCTTCAAACGAGACGAGAACTGCTGAAAAGTTTCAGAGCTCTCCTTCCTGCTGTTGCGAAACAGTTGCAAAAATTTGAGAGCATTCATTTCAAAGCGCTCCAGTAACGCTTTCTTCAACACATCACAATTGTCTTGTTGGCTGCTTTCCAGTTTGGCGTAAACATCATACGCACTGTTTTTCAAAGCCCGAGAAAGCTTCATATTCCAACGCGACCTCTCTAAACCGTACAGAGTTGCAATTTTCTCAAATTTTTATAGGTACGTTTCAATCTTCTCATTAGGACAAGGGAAAGATTCTAGAGCGAAAGACATAGCGGTGAGGTGTAGAGATTGAGTGTTAGAAGGATCAGTTAAGGAAGAATGAGGAGAAGACTCTCCATTGCTGGAGGTAAAGGCAGCACCACGGCTTTGGAACTCTAGAGTCTTAAGCGCTAACTCGTGCTGTCTCTGTTTCTCTCTTTCCTCTCTCTCCTCCCTCTCCTTCTCATGTTGTCTCTCCTTCTCTCTTTCTTCGTGCTGTCTCTCCTTCTCTCTTTCTCTCTCCCTGCGGATTTCCATTTCCTCGTCCATCTTCCTCTGCTCTCTAGCTTCAGCTGCTTTCTACTTCTGCTCCGCATCATATCTTTCAAGTTCGTCCCTGACAAAAGCTTTCGCTTCTTCGCCTTCCAAACCTTCTGCTCTTGCCTCGTCCCTGAGGAGTTGCCTAAGCTTCGCCCTTTCTGCCATAGTAAATCAGTGGCTGAGACTTAGTCAAGAAAGAAATAAGGAAAAGAATGCACTAGTTCCTACCACTTACGAGAAAATACCAAAACAAAAGATGATATACTTTAACCTAGGATACCTCCTCCAAAAATATAGTGTCTAACTATCGCTGCTATTAATCGGCAATAAGGCACCTAATGCAGATGACTACGCCAAATAAATGGTAGTTAAGATTACTACTGAAAAATAAGTCGCTACGGTGGAAACAAAATAATTATTGCAAAAGTTAAAAGAGAAGAAAAAAATCCCTTAATTTGTAATCCACTACCAAGTTCACCCCTGAGGACAGTTAGGGTAAGGGAGGCAATTAACAGGACGAAATGTCTGAACGCATTCCTTAGCTTAGCTCAAACACCTACTTCTTCAGAACCCTGCGAATGTTACACACTCACAAACTTTACCAGCGTTTAGTATTACAAAATCAACAATTAACATATATTCCGACAAAATCAACCTGTAACTCAAATGTGTAATGCTCAATAATGCTGTGGAAAAAACCCAATTATTAGTTGTGTGGTCAGCACGCCCATAAACAGATCGTTAGTCTAGGGGATAAATTATTTTTAAAGATATAACAACTCACAAGACATCACACTCTTACTCTATATCAGAATAAAGAAAATTAATCTTGCAAACGAGCTGATATTCGTATTTGCTCAGGACTAGAGTTCAATTCCCGGAAAACGAGCCACCATTCTGTCGTAGATTTTTGATAGGGGAATTAAGACTTGGGTTGGTCCCTTCTGAATAGATTAGAATGAGTGATAGCCACAGTGAGAGATAATAATAGAAAAATAGCTTTCCACGAGTGAGATGGTAGAAATTTATAGAGGCTGTCCCGGAAATCGAGAATCTTCTCTCTTTCCGCCTATCTTCTACAACAGATCCAGGGGAGTCAGACAGTCAATAAACTATATATATTAATATATATATTACCACTCATGTGCACGCACACAAAATTTCGACAGTTAAACACACAGACGTGGAAAAAACTAAAAAAAATCAATGCTTATATAGATATTTTGGAACGAGCTGACACGACACACTGATTAAGTTTAAGGGAATTTTTAATTATCAGAAAATTACATCACAACACATACAATTACATCAAAGCATATACAAATAGTCATAAAAATCATGGAATTGCTACAAGAAATGATAGACCCACAGTTATGATCTTTCCTCGATGTTTAGCCCACAGTCCCGTTAGGAGAAAGATGATAGCCCAAAGAGTCACAGGTACATATGATTTGGGTCTAATATTTTCCCTTTTTGAAGGTATGAACTGACTTTGATAGCAGTTTCTATTCTAAAGGGAAAATATTGTTAGCAACAAACTTGCACAAAGACAGTTAAGACAGCAAAATGGGTGCCAAAATACAACACTAAGAACCACTCAGACCTGCGTTCACTCTATTCATTCAGCCGTGGCCACGTGCTCTCATGCATACTTACAGCTTTGTTCGTAGCATCTGGGAACATAATTCTTAGGACATTCACAAACAGACTCGTCAATTGCAGTCTTGACCAAGAAATCACCAGTTCCAAAAAAGACGGGTTGAATTCTCTGCTTCAGGGAACGATTCCTTGGGTGTTCTTATTTTTCGGATTTCTGTTTAGGTCACATTAAAATTGTCCAGGCACAAACCTTAACAACGAGCACAGTGTCAATAGCTTAGGTTTCTAGAAATGAGGAATGTCAGATCGGTGCCTACTTTCAGGAAAGGACTTTATTTGGTCACCACACCACTAGTCAAAACTCCGTCGGAATGTTACTGACGTTAATATGTTACTTGCCACACAGGCTAAAAATGTACTTGAGTTGTTTCTCAGGAAGAATTAAATATGGCGCGATAGGCCTGTTACTTCATTTAACCTTTAAAGTACTTGTAAAGATTATGCACCAAGGCTTTTAAGAAAAATGTTTTAGTTCTTCACAGATATCACTCATCAGTACTTAACGCTGGAAAAGTTGGGTCACCCCACTTTTCACTGAATATAGGAAAAAAAACAGATATAAAATAATTATACATACTAGGTACTCGTTATAACTTACATTATAACTGCAAGCGGAGAGCTTGACTTATCGTTTAAAACTTCCCGTGAAACAAGTTATATTCATTAAATCAATCATCATGAATTAGAAATACATACGTATTTCGTCAATACTCAATGATGTAACGGTTATAAGTTAGTGTTAAAAATATTCTCGTCTGATTATTTAGCAGTAAAATCAAATTCATTTATAGCTGCGTGATTTTAAGCTAGAAATATAATTTATTCTGCTTTCCACTGAAACACGTCACTAGAAAATAATACAGACTACATTTTAATTCTCTTTGCACAAAAGAACTAGTGAAAAATAGGCGATTTAACACTTAATCACTCACAAAATATTAGATATATTAAATATAATATTTACCTCCGCACAGATCTACAGATTAATACCACGAACTAGAATCATTCAATAATATGGTAGTCTAGAACTCGGCAAATTGTTGCCCAGAAACTGAAGACTTTTCAATACACAAGATATTCTTCTAGCCTGGCGATCTGTCTACTGCAGATTTAGGAGTAAGAATGAAAATCTAGTTTCAAACTCTGGTTAATATCTATGAAACGGACAAAGATGAGCGCTATTTCCAAAACCACGCAATAGCCTCCCCTTTCCTACGTACCTTAGACGCTAGCTCATAACTGCCAAAACGTGCGTCTTCGCACCTTACGCCAAAAACTGGCCGTGGAGCGTGAGTGTCATGGAAAAACCCAGACTATATGTCCGATTCCAGAGCGCTGCATGAGTGTGATATCACACTTCACTCCGAGAGAAACGTTAGTGTCAGGTGAAAATGCTAGACGGTATGTCTCATTAGATGGCAGTTTCCACACCTAACCGGGCAACTAGCCTGACGAAACGCCCGTGACATGAGAAAAGTACAGACGCATGTCTGCTATCTCTGTCTGCCTAGACGAGTATTCACACGTTCTATCGTCCTGCAGCACTGACATCTGCGTAATAGAATGCGTATCAGTATGAGAAAGAAAAACGGTAAAGTGAGAATGGGAAAGAAATTATTTTTCGCAAACGAACGAATGCGAAAAATACAGGAAAAGGGTAAAGAGTGGTAATAAAATAGAAGACACGGGTAGAAAAAAAAGAAGAGAATATAGAAAATTTATTGATCATAAAACTCTCTGTGACACTACCCAAGTAGAACAGTCCCAACTACGATGGATTGGCAATGTGTACAGAATGGAAGAAGATCAGATACCACGACAAATATGGGAAAACAAGAGCCAGGGATCCAGACCACCAGGACGATCTAGAGTCCGCTGGGAGGACAACATTAGACAATGCCTGAAGGACCGAGGACTGCTTTAGAACCAGGCCAGGGGAAAGACCGCCGATAGAAAAGAATGACATTCTCTCTGGCAAACCTCTACACCCTATGCTAGAATAGGTACGACTAAGTAAGTATATTACTAGCTGCAAGTACCCGGCTTTGCCTGGATTTTCCAGTAACGGTTTATGAAGCTTCTGAAAATGTAAAAAATTTAAAATAACTTTGTGTCATTACCTACTTAGTGCTTCTTGGTCCAAATTTTTTTTACAAACATTCCTAAACAGTTTTTTACACCGAAAACAGTTAGATATATCCAGCATCGAACACAAACAAATAAAGGACACAACATATGGCATCATTATGTTAAAAATGTGGATCAAATATTTCTTAAATACAATGATCTGAAACAAACAATACAAACAAATACTGAACCGCGAATGAGAATGTGATTAAGTGTATGGTCACTATGCTTCCGTTTCTCGGCTTTTAATTTCTAAGGTTTGAGATTTCTCTTTGAGCTCTTTTTTCAACTTTCTAGTTCCAAGTTCTCTAGCTGTCTACTCGTCCAGAGCGGCTTTCTTCTAAATTCTTCTGCCATTCTTTTTTTCTCATTTTTTTATTATCTTCTTCTGTAGCTTCTTCTTCAGCTTTGCGCTTCCTTCCATGCATGTCTTATCTTTTTCCCTCATGTCTCAAACGCCCCAGATCTGCAAACAGCTTACATGTCTGTAAATAAATGGCATATTTGTACTTTTCAATGTCTTCATCTGGCACATCCTGAAGCCTGCCTTCTTTTTTCAGCTGTTTTCCTTATGTCTTATCATTTAATCTGTATGTGTTTTGGTTTCCTCAACAATCTCTTTGCATCTTGTACGACCTTCTTCATTTTCAAGCGTCTTGTGTGCTTCATTTATGACTTCAAAAGAGGTTTGCACCGTTTCAGGATCATCTTGATTTCTAACTGGTTGGACTAATATATATATATATATATATATATATATATATATATATATATATATATATATATATATATATATACATATATATATATATATATATATATATATCGATATTTCTTTTTGACATCTGCCCACAGTGTGTCTCAATCAATCTGCAAGAACTTGTACAAGTCGAGATTGAAAGAGTTTGCATCTGGGTCTGTTTATGATTCTGACAATTATGTTTTTCAGATGTCATGTCATTCGCCATTCTTTTAATGGTGCAAATGTTACGGTCATTGATTTTGATATATGTAGATGCAATTCTGGAGGAATCAAAATTTATTTATTTACACTTAGAATCCGAGTTTTAAAATTAGGTTCAGTACAAAATAGTACTATTAACATAAATACTGCTAAAAATTATTTACATTCTGTTTTAGATTTTCATCACAGTTAATCAGAGTGTGGAGTTAATATTTTTAAACTGTGTTGTAAAATGAGGAAAAACGTGGTTGCTAATTACATATAATAATTAATCTTTTATTACTCTGATTATTTTCGTTGAATCTGATAACCACATTAATTTAGTTTATTTCTCTTGTCAGAAAAAAATTACGTCCCTTGCCCGGCATGGGAAGATAAGGAACATTTTTTTAATATTTTTGTGTGTTACAACTAATACTTTTTTGTTACAAAAAAAATTCTTAGCGTTACTCGCATGACCATAAAGAGTAACTCTGCGAAATTTGATAATAAAAGATAGAGGTGTGTTTAAAGGTACATATCTACAGATTTATATATACACAGATCATTATTTATTAATAAGTTGTATATATATATATATATATATATATATATATATATATATATATATATATATATATATATATATATATATATATATATATATATATATATATATATATATATATGTATATATATATATACTGCTCAAAAAAAGTTAAAGGCCACTTTCAATTTTTAGGTCATTTCAACTATGCTGTTTTTTTTAAAACCTGAACACTCAGTCAAAAAAGTTTTGCTGCATTTTGTTGCATGCTTAAACAATGTTTGTTAATCTGACAATAAATCAAATCTGTGTTACGTGTGTGTACCTCCAAGGTCAATCAAATGTACGTGGTGGAAAGGGAAATAATGCATGTTTGAAAATGCATCCTATGGTAAAGCCTGTTGATAACATTGCTGAAATTTGCTTTTCACGTGCAAGTCGTGACTATAGTGAACACATGTCACCCACTTTTCGGAAGGAACGGGCAATGGGTATGTTGCTGATCACCCGTTTGCCAGTCACTTTGATTACGGAAACAACAGCAAATGGATTGATTTGCCGTTGCCCTAAAGACGCCAATAGGCGTGATGGGAAACAATGGCAAAGAAAACCTATCTGCTGTTGCCCTAAGACGCCACTAGGCGTAATGGCCACTGACTGCTTTGACGGTCGGTGGCTAAGGACGGAAGAAGAAGAATAAATATATATATATAAACGTAAACATGTGCAATACAAAATAGGAACATGATGATAGTTCATAGCAACTGATTCTAAATATACACAGAGAAAGACAAAAAGTGTAAGGAGAAATGCGGTAAGCGATAGTTATATTGCATTGAGGAATACATCCTTACAAAATGTGGAATCATACATATACCTAGGCAGCAACACAGACAAAGCTGGAGCAACTGATACTGCTGTTAAAATACTAACAATTTGTATGGCATCAGGGCTTTCACTGCTACGGGGGAAAAAATTGATTCCAGCACAATAATAACAATGTTCAAATAATTTGTCAAGGCTGTGCTCTTGTATGCCTCTAAAACGACAACCAAAAAATGAAGCTCTTTCATAAATGTGGGCTTGTGCGGAATAGGTATCATAATATCGCCAATATAGATCAAATGGACTGAATCAAACAAATACACGTGGAAAAAGAGTTGACGAGAAATCTCTGGCATTGAATATGACCTACCATGAGAAAACCAGCATTATGAGGCAGTCCTTATTCTAGAGTTCCTTTGGTAAGAGAATCGAGTCAGACCAAAAACACACGGAGACATCAATTTGGCATGATGGGGAATAAAGAAGACAGTACATAGAAAACCCTTAAACACATAACCTATCACACCCAGACGTGACGCGTATTTGTTGAGGGCGTGTACTCCACACGGAGATGAAAGGTAATTTTATAATACATGTTTATTTTAACTTTTAACAAAGTATTTTTAAAATGTTGGTATTGTCTTTCTGTTTTCAATTCCCCTTACACTGCTGCTTTTCGGCAAGGTCTTTTATACGTTTGACATGCTCCCTAATATAACCTACGGACCATGTATCTAAGCTGAACCAAAAACGCATCACCAAAACGAGGCACAATTTTTTTATTTAAACTGAATTGTCATTCCGTGCTTATTAATATATCACCACACGCTAGTGTTCATTCTTCTATAGCCATTTCAATTTATGACACATTTGCGGAACATATCGCTTCATGCAGGACACATCAAATCTGGTTAACATGTCAGTCTTAATAGGATTTCGTAGTTGCTAAATGTTTAATCATTGCAAGAAATAAGTTGAAGGGTGCTCATACCTAAAACTTATGATTGTCTTTCAGCTGGAAGTCTCGGAAGTCTGTACACAGTAAAACTCAGCTCCAAGCTGACATTTAACGATGGCTGTATTCAACCTGTGTGTGTTCCAAACGTCAACATCCCAGCAACAGACATTGACCTCAACGACTGTCGTATTGTGGGTTACGGAGACACCACAGATCGTAAGTAGCTTTGAGAACATCATGGGTGTCCGCAGAGGGAAGGGGCGAAGGGGTGAGCATTGCTCCATTCGAATTTCATGACCTAAAAATATGTCTCACATTTTTCTGGGGGTTGATGCATCCACATAAAATGAAACGTCACTTTATTTCCATATAAGACGGTCCAGGACTCTGTGGCCTCATTTCATAAGCTTAGCAGTGAGAAGCCATGCGAATTTTGTCTAGCTGTTAAGGTCACGTGAGTTTATTAAATATCTGTATTTGAAGATAAACAATGCGCGTCTACAAAAACTATACTTATATTTTGCGCATTTCCTTGTACAGGCGTCACCCGCTTTTCGACGGTCCGCTTTTCGACGATCCGCTCTTTCGACCCTTGTCAATTGTAACCAGAATCCATACATTCGACGCATCGTCCGCTCTTTCGACCTCTTTCGTCATGTTTCCAAGCTTTTATTCATTTTACTGTACAGTACTTTTGTATATTTAAAGGAAGGCTTTTGTTCATTTTACTGTACTTTTGTATACATATAGTGTGTTATTTACCCTTCGCACGCATTCGCGAGTGATATATAGTGCGTTATTTACGTTTTCGGCGGCCAAAATGCATTTGCAAGCTAAAAAGAAGATGGGTTCCGCTGTTCGACGATTTCCGCTTCTCGACAGTGCTCTAGTCCAGTACTCCGCCACCTTTTTTGCTTCACGGCACACTTAAGTGTTCTTCAACATTTCACGGCACACTATAGTGCTTAAGTGCGTAAAAAGGTAAATGTAGATGTTTTCCCATAGCAGACACTGACGTAGGGGAGTAAAGTATTATTGATTTCACTATATAATGTCCAGCTGTATGAGTAGGGGTGACCAGTTATATAAGTGGGTGGATGGTGTAAATAATAAAAAATTTACTGCAATCATGAGACAATGCTCCCTAGTTTTTTATGACGGATAGGTGGTTTCTGTTGTTATTGTTGCTGTTGAACTAATGATGCTGAGCTCGTCCTTTTTTTCGCAGCCACGCCAACTGAAGAATTTGCAGAGCCTGGCATTAGGTTTCTCATTTCTGTGTAGAGTCCATTGAGAAGTGAACAGCACACGCTGAATTGTTTCATATGGAGCAGGTCAGCTGCATATGGATGGCTACAGTTGCGGCAATTAAGCTCATGGAAGAAGTTTCATTTGTTGAGTCTGGTATGTTCTGTTCTTAATTGGAAGAATGAGCTCTGCTTCACACATCGTAGGTTATTGATGATGCCATTCTTGTTGGAATGAGTGGTTTCTTTATGCAAGACACATCTTGTATACTCTTTTGCCCATTGGTTCAGCCATTCCTCTTTGATTTTGTTGTGGACTATTAAATTAGTTTTCAGCGCAATGACTCGAATGTTTGTCTGAACCATGTTTGTTCCTAGTTTTGCTAATCTATCTGCTTTTTCATTACCTGGCATGTTTGTGTATCCTGATGTACACTGCAGAGTGACTCTGATGTTGTATGCTGTTAGCAGGCTGTCAATTGTTTCAGCCAGTTATTCATTCATTCATTCATAACCCTCCACTCCCAAAGGAGCATAGGCCTTCAACATACACATGCCAAGTCCTCCTGTCACGTGCCATCATCTCAAGTTCTTTCCACGTTCTCCTGATCATTTTTACCTCTGTTTCCAGCTCTCTTCTCCATGTGCTTCTTGGTCTACCTCTGCCTCTCTTGCCCTCGGGGTTCCAGAACAAGGACTGCCTTGTAATGCTATCAACAGGTTTCCTCAGTGTGTGTCCTATCCATCGCCATCGTCTTCTTCTCATCTCTTGTTCCACTGGCACTTGTCTAGTTCTTGTCCTCGGTTCCACGTTGGTAACCTTTTCAAACCATTTTAATCCCTCTATTCTACGCAAGCACCCATTTATCAAAGTCTGTAGCTTTTTGGTTGTTGTTTTTGTTGTTCTCCATGTCTCAGAGCCATACAATAGGACTGACTTCATATCTGAGTTGAAGATTCTTATTTTCGTGTTGGATCCGATTTCTCTTGATCTCCATATATTTCCCAATGCAATGAAAGCTCCTCTTGCTTTTTGTATTCTTAGTTTGATATCACTGTCTGTCCCTCCAACTTTGTCTGGCGATCCTCCGTCATGGACGGACGTGTTTTTGATCTGCTCTCACATTTCGCAGTATTAACGCAGGAAGGTTAAGTCACATTCCGTGGATTTTTATATCAGTATATTGGTTATTAGACGGTGAAATTTTTAAACATGATATTATGTTAATATAATGTGTAACATTTTATAGAATACCGTTGAAATGTGTATCAGTTTTTTCTCTATGTTATTGGAGGATATTTTCAACAATGACTACATGACTCATCCGAATGTGACCTTCGCCAAAGCAAGAAGTCAGTTGTTGGTCAAGCGTTGCTGTCAAGCATCATACAATTTTCCCGGTATACAATGTTCTTCACCAATAATAAAACCCCCTGTGGAATGTAACAATGTCATGCTTGGAAGAAGGCGTTAGTTCGCAGCTAACAGTGGGCCCCAGGGACGCTCGTTTAAGACCAACAACCATAAAAAACTATGCTTTGAACAAAGAGAGGGCTATTCACGTAAAACTTAAAGGTTGTAGAATCGGGTCCGGTATAACCTTGAAGCTATCAAGTCATGGAAAATATGTAACTATAACATTCCAGAGCACCTTTCAGTACGAGGCATTTCGTTTAATTGTCATTAAATACTACGAAACAGGACTTGTAGAGTCAAGAACAGACATAAATGGTGCACTAGTAGAAGATGTTATAACAACACCACATCTCAAAGTTCACCTTTACCATACAAATAATAAATTAATGGCCCAGGGGACTGCCGCAGCAATCGAATCATGGTTAGAAACAGAATTTGAAGAATTAAAAGAATCTTCAAAAATTGTAACTGATGTTGAGTTAGAAAACACTAAAATGGACTCTACTGTATCTATGCCCCACTTGGCAGTAGAGACCATAATTCCAGGCATAAATGACTTTACTACCGACAACGATATCGTCAACATCAGCTGCAACCCAATTTCTCACAGTGAATCAGAAATTCTACCTTCTGCAGTATTGGATAATAACAGACACCCCTACAATTTGTAAACCTATGTTGGCCATCGAATACCCCATGGACCATGAAAATATACGAAAAGCTGAAACTGTATCTCTTGAACAACAAAAAGAAGACACCACGAAGTTACCTGTGCCGTGCTGCCAGGAGCTAATGCAAAATATGGAGGACACTTTACGAAGTTTAATTGGTGATCTCATGTCTAGTATACAGACATCGCTCAAGGCCGAAAACGAAATTCTTAAAAGTGAGATAGTATCTCTGAGGGAAGACAATTCTAGCATGAAGGACATCATCGAAAAACTGCAGAGAGACTTCTCACTCTATAAGATACGACAACCAGATCATCCTCAAACAATGGTAGAAGATTGCGAAGAATCCATACATAAAAATACGCCAAATCAGCGAAAAGGTCACCACCAAACTGTACACAAAAAACACGAAGAGACACTCACAAACACAACATATCCTATTGGAGTCAAAATTACCAACAGATTTCAAGTTCTTGAGGATTATTCAACAGAAAATGAGCAGGTATCAGCATCCCTACCAAACAACATTCCAGTGCCCGAAAACCCAATTCACAAATCTCAGACCCATCACGACAGTCCACAACAAGAACACCACAAAAGGCAGCAGCATCAATCTAATAGAAAACAAAGTGAAGAAATACGTAGTGACGTTACACATATTGTAATTGGTGACTCCCTCTTGAAAGGTATTTATTGTGAAAGAATGTCCACTACAAGAGAAGACATCGTTTCAGTTATGACAGTGCCGGGGGCTGGTATTAAAAGACTACTGGACATAATTAATAAGTTCGATATTAATCACAAGAGATAACAAAAACAACACTACACGTAGGAATTAATGATACCATGAATGAGCAGAGCCTAAACCCCTCAGGATTGGTGGCTACAATAAAACTAAAATTTCCCAAAGCCTCCATCTTTATTTCATCAATCATACCACCATGCTACGGGTTTCAGCGTCGCACAGCGGACACTTACAACACAAAACTACAGAACTATTGTAAACAAAACGGCCTTGGCTTCATCAACAATACTCCATTCTTTACATCTAACTCAGGAGCACCTAAGAAACGACTCTACAGAGATCAAATTCACACATCCACACTGGGAAGCAGCATCCTGGCCAAAAACATAAAATATCCAGAAAGGACACAACAAGACAGCTCAACCCATATAGAGAATGCAAAAAAATCTACTGAGACATCAACCTATAATCACAATACATCACACACCCTACCTGCCCCTCAAAGAAGCACACCTATTGCAAGCAGGCAGCCTTCCAGCTATCACAACGCCACTTTCAATCAGGAAGCTGAATCTTATGATACCATGTTTCCCCCATTAGTCACAAGGCAGCCCCACTCAGATACCTCTACCAACAGTATTCCAATGTCCCAGGCTCAGAATACTCCTACCAACACTACAACAAGGACGGAAGAAATCAGAGATCACATGCTTCCTCCCCTAGTTCTTATTATCGTCCTCAGTGGAACCCTGAACTTGTCTATCTGATGCAATTCAGCCCTGCGTCACTTAGACAAGCATTAATGATGTCTGCCCAACGTCACCCCTATTATCTGCCCGGCAGAGACATCAGTTATTGACGAACAAACACTTTGCCTCACTAAATCTCTGTTACTACAGCCTTCACTCCATTTGAACATTTGTTGATATTTTAATACAACGGTAATAATCAGAACTTTTACTAGTTTATCGGTTAATATCCTCTAAAATTTTTCTTTGATTACTTATTTCGTTACAATTTAAATTTCTTATTATGACGCGTAGCTTCAATTTGTTAGAATTATTGGTGTTAAGGTGTGAAGTGTTGTATACTTGTCTGACTTATGACAATTATTAATTTCTTCCATCTCTCGTTTAACTTCACTTTGTTGCGTTGAGCAGTTCTGGTGTGATATGTTGTATGCCTGATTGTTTTGTGACAATTTTCATATACTCAGTTGAAATTGTTTTTTATTATTTGTATTAATTATTTTAATATTGTATTTTCTGCAATTTCTCATTCCTTGAATTCCACTTCCTTGGTGAAGTATTAATTCGTAAAAATATTTTGCGCTTTTTTGTGCATAACTGTTTTTTAACTTGTAATTAAAAAAAAAAAAAAAAATATATATATATATATATATATATATATATATATATATATATATATATATATATATATATATATATATATATATATATATATATATCTTTTTACTATACAAACATGGCTGGTAATTATGTACCGTGGCTTCACAAGGATGGTCTACGACTTGGTCATCTGAATATTTACCATCTTCTAGGTAAACTCCCCGAACTTACATACATTCTAAGTAAGAATTTTCACATTTTTGGACTTTCAGAAAGTCGCCTAAATGACAGAATAACAGACGATGACATTGCGTTAAATGGTTTTAAAACTATTCGGCGAGACGCAAGCAAAAAACAAGAGACAGGTATAACAGTTTATATTTCTACTTCCCTTAATTTTCGCCGCAGAAACGACTTAGAGACAGCAGAGATAGAATGTTATGGTTGGAAATAAAGCTACCGAATCAGGGCCCATTTCTGGTGGGATATCTTTATCGAAATCCTAGTGCAGGACCTATATGGTACGAAGATTTCACCATAATGATGGACAATGTATTTGCCACAGTCAAGGAGGTTGTTCTTATTGGTGATTTCAACATCGATATACACAATTCAAATCTAACATGGAAAAATATAATATTATCGTACAACTTAAAACAAATAGTTAACCAGCCTACAAGAGTAACACAAGTATCAACCACACTAATCGACCACATCTACGTAACTTGCCCAGAAAACATCATAGAATGCTCTGTCCCTAATATTGCAATGAGTGGCCACTATCCAGTATGCTGTACATGGTCAAAGAATAAATGTAAAGTTCCAAAAAATAAACATGTAAGTATCAAATTTAGAAGTTTCAAACATTTCAGTAAGGAATTATTTTTAAATGACTTGCTAACTGTACCTCTCGCCCGTGTTTACCAACTTCCTGATCCGGATGACGCTATTGCATACTGGACAAAAAATTTTTATAGTGTTTTTGACACGCACGTACCAGCTAAGGAAATTCGCGTCAAACGACAATTAAAATCTCCGTGGATCACGCAGGAAGTGTTGGAGGCTATGAGGCAGAGAGATGAAGCGCACAAAAATAAGGACCTCAACACATACAGGGTATACAGGAACAAGGTTCAATATTTAATTCGCAAAGAAAAGAAAAATCATTTTAGAAATATGGTTCAGAACAAATCAAATAGTAAGGAAATATGGAAGGCAATTAACACCTTAGCGAAAAAACGTAATTCATTAGACTCATTCTCTTCCAACACTTCATTTACTTGCACCGACTTCAGCAATCACTTTCAAGCAGAAATAAACAGTCTGAAATCCACAATACCACCTTCCTGTAGTGACTTAGACAAACTTTTAACATTCTGTAAGAACAAATGTACAAACTCAGTTCCACCTGTAGTGGTGTTGATGGTATTGTATGATGTTGATATTACTAAATGTAATTGTATGAGGCCAGCTGTGAAGGCTCCTGAGATAAAATGTAGTTGAGAATTGTCAGAAGACCTTTCTTGCTACCACTACGACCTCACACTTAATTTTTTTTAATGAATGTGGCTACGTAAAGTGTCTAGGGTTATGATATGTAGTGTGGTGTAATAGGGTATAGATATACCCACAGATATTTAACAAGACTAATAATATTAATAAATGTTAAAATACACTGAACTAACTCACGTGTGTAAAATTTTTGATAAAATTATATTACATTTATTTTGTTCTGGATCAATTTTTTTAGGTTGACCAGAACTTAAAAGGATTTAGAGATTATGAAAGAAATGCATGGAATATTATATCATAAATGCAATAGTGTACATATATATATGTACTATACTAGTAGTTTTATTAAAATGTTCTAGTAGTCATCTACTTGGGAGGATAGTTAATGTTTGTGCTGTTGGGGTGGCCTCATCACACCTGTCTATATTGACTACACAGTGTCCAGAAAATGGTGGGAATTTTTATGAGGGTATTAGTAACTAAACGGGGTTGGTGAATGTCCAGCAGACCAGAGGCTCACTCATCTTTTAGTTGTAGCTCTGGTGCTGAAATCTGGTGGTCCCACCTCTCTGTGCTGGCGGGCAATAATGGTGGTCTCTGTCACAAGTACTGCACAGATACACTCGAGTAAAGTCACCAACTGAATAGTCACTGCTTGGTTGACAACAGAAACTCGCAGCTCTGCAATCAAAGTATGGGCCATGTGTCAAAATCTATTCTCTACCCACGTCTGGACACAACACTGACACAACAACCACATCATACAGACAGGTCAGATCTCTCTGACCAAACAGCACATTTACCATGGTGGTTTTACATCAGATAGATCCTCCCAGACTATAGATTCTGAAAAATATTTATTAGTTTTCTGCTCTAAAAGAGGATAGGTAATATGTTTCATTATTCTCAACACTTGATCTGTCTTGCATAATCCTTGTTGGAGTTTATGTACATTGTTGGTCCCTAGACCCTGACTAGGGCGGGGGGTCTAGAGCAAATCCCTACTTGTTTGTAAGGCTAGATTTCGATATGGCAGTATCAAATCACTCAAACATGAAACAATATTCAAAATATATAAGGAAATAATTTCAATCTTACCAGATTATGAATAAATAACACAGAACTGCTAGCAAAACTCAGCTGAGCTGCTGGCTATAGTATGGCGTCCCTAAATTTCTTACACTTTCTTTCATATGGAAATCACCACACTTTAAAATCTGTGTCTATCACTGAACAACTATTGAAGAATGGCCCCACTTTCGCGTCTGAGCGCTAATGATATGATTGTCTGTGGCCAATCACTGCCTAGGTTTATTTTAAATTCAAATTTCCTACCATAAAGTCATTTCAGTCATGCTTCAGTCAAGTATGGATGGTTATCTGTTAGTCTGTCCGTCTCTACTTGTGTTTCTACAAAATGTACTCGATTTTTGAACCAACCTTTCTCTCCCCTCCAAAATTTTGTCGTTAAAAGTTATTTTTAGACACAGCCACCACAAATATCCCTTCTCTTCCATACTACGTAGATTTGAACACCTGCGTTTCGAGGTCGTGTTTTTTTTTGTGCAATTAGCGACACTTTTAGATTCAATACAGTCTGTCGATGATGTGAACAACACTGTCTTTTGTCATTATCTTCAATATTATCTATCCGTCTGTAAAAGTAAGAACATATTAGTTCACTGCTCAGAATAGGCCATCCGGCCAGCTAATTTTTATATTCCTAACATTAATATTAAGAAAAAAGTACTTTTTAAATTTTGTAATATTCCAAACATCTGCGTTTTAGCCGCTGAATTCAAATCAAGGGCTTGGTATTGCAAAAGCGTCCAATAAATGACTGTGGCGTATTATATCTAAGGTCCCTTCTGTCGAGTTGCTTACTTTTTATGTCAACTTGGGAAACGTGACTTTTCTCCGTTTCCCCCCCCCAATTGCGTCTCCTTAGCCTTTCTAGTCTCACGCAATCTTTCCAGTCATATTTTTTTCCTTTTTGATCCGCCGTTCCCCTCCTGTTTAGCAAGTCAATTATTATGGAGGATGATGACCCGCGGTCTAGGCGATCATGTACTATTCGCAGCCTACGCATTATGTTTTTATCCTTAAATGTTATCTTTGGAGGGATTTTACCGTTGTATCTCTGTCAATTTCACTACACATCTCCCCACTTGAAAACATGCCTATGGCAAGTTCCAAAACCAGCGATACACATAGGTAAAATTACTCCTCACGTCTGCCACTACTCTAATTTTGATCACAGGGGTGCCGACTGAGGAAATCTGCACCGACATTCAATTTGCCTGGGATATATTGGATACTGAACTGATAAGGTTGAAGCAATAAAGACCACCTCAGCAATCTTGCGTTTCCATGCTTAGCCTGAGACAAGAACACGAGAGAGGCTGATGGTCCGTCTCCACCACAAATGTCCTACCATACAGATAGATTTGAAACTTCTTTATTGCCCAGATTAATGCTAAACATTCCTTTTCGCTTGTGGAGTATCCTTGTTCCGCCTTATTCAATTTGCGGCTTGCATAAGCGACTGGTTTCAGTTCCCCATCAGGTGAAGATGATCTTTGCAACAAAGCCCCTCCTAGTCCTACATTACTTGCATCGGTTCTTAAGACAAAGTCCTGTGTCAAATCAGGCAGTTTGAGAATAGGCTTGCTAGTGAGTTTTTCCTTTAACTCTTGGAACGCTAGTTCACATTGTGCAGTCCAAATAATTTTATCTGGAAGTCCCTTGCGAGTCAGATCAGTCAGAGGAGCACAAATAGCGTTAAAATTTTTGATGTATTTCTGATAAAATCCGCATAACGACACAAATGATCGCACGTCCTTTTTTGTTTGCGGCCTAGGTGCTCTCTGCAGTTTTTCCAAGTTCTTAGGATCAGGGGTCATATTACCCTGATATACAGTGTGTCCCAAGAATTCCAACTCTTTGCATCCAATACAACATTTTGTTGGCCTAGCAGTTAAATTCGCCTCCCGAAGTCTATCAAACAACATCTCCAGAGCTTCAATGTGTTCTTCAAATGTCTCGGTGGCGACGAGAATATCATCCATGAAATTCGTGATACATGGGTTATTCAGGGGATCCAACAATTTTCGCATCATCCTTGAAAACACACTCGGAGCATTTTTCAGTCCGAATGGTAGCATATTGAATTCATAATGTCCATCCGAAGTGCTAAAAGCCAAATAAGGTCTCACTTCAGGCTTCACTGGGATCTGGTAATAGCCTTTACTAAGATCCACTTTTGAAAAGTATTTTGCCTTGTTCAGTCTGGCAAATAACTGTTTTGTGTCTGGTAATGGATCCACTTGTCCTTCTGTGACAGCATTCAGTTTCCTGTAATCTATGCACAGTCTGTGTTCCCCAGACGGTTTTCTCAACAAAACGACACTAGAACTAAAAGATGATTCACTGTGCGAAATAATCCCCTCCTTCAACAAATACTCTATTTCTTCCTTCAATGCCTTCTCCTTCGCGAACGGAATAGAATAGGCTCTCATACAGATTGGGTTTGAGTCTACCAGTTTCATGTCATACTGTAGCAAATTTGTATGGCCTGGTTTATCTGTTAATACATCTGTATGTTCCTCCAGAACTTGCTGAACTCTCTCCCTCTGGTTTTTAGTCAGGTGCTTACTGACTTTTACCTGTGCTGCTGTTTCACAAGGATGTAATGGGTATTCATGTGAGGTGAGTGGTTCTTTTTGCATCTGGGTTGCAATAGCCAAGGTCAATAAGGGGGTGCTTTCCTGGAGTGGTCTGTCCAGATACTTCTTTAACAGGTTTACATGATAAACTTTTTCCTTCCCCTTTTTGTCAATTTTATAGTTTGTTCTAGACACCTTCTCTAGAACCGTATATGGACCTTGCCAACCAATTTGTAATTTATTCTGGCTTCCGGGTAGTAGAAGCAGCACCTTCTCTCCGACTGCCAGTTCCCTGTCCTTTGCCTTCCTATTAAAATATGCTGCATGTTTCTTCCTGGCTTGCTTCAAATTATCATTTGCCAGTTTCCATCCAGCTTTCAAACGATTGGTCAGTTCGTTCACATATTGATAAGATGAGGTAACAGTCTCTTCCGCCTTCTCATCTGTCCAGGTCCTTAATAGGGCTTCTAATGGACCTTTTATTGGCCTCCCAAATAGCAGAGTTGCGGGAGCCATCCCGGTTGAACTATGTGGTACCTCCCGATACGCAAACAATGCGGCGGGCAGGAATTGATCCCACAGATCCGGTTTTTCGTGTGCCAGCTTTCTCAGGATAGAAATGAGAGTCCCGTTGAACCTCTCTACCTGGCCGTTCCCTTGTGGATGGTACGGACTACAATGAAAGTGCCTGGCTTGAAATAGCTTAAAAACTTCTTCCGTTAGTTTCCCCTTGAACTGAGAACCATTATCCGTCAAGATTTGATGCGGGAATCCTAATCGGGTAAATATTGTAAGTAGTGCCTCTGCCACATGTTTTGAATCAATTGATGGCAGGGCTACCGCCTCTCCCCACATAGAACAAGTGTCCACCAGAGTAAGGATGTAACTGTTCCTCCTCTTGGTCCGAGTGAGAGGTCCTACAATATCCACTGCAACCCTCTCAAAAGGTGTTCCCACTATGGGCATTTCCCCTAGAGTTGCAGGAGCAGTCCAGTGCTTTGGAGCTACCCTTTGACATTCTGGGCAGGATTTGACATATCTTTTTATATCCTCCGTTATCCCTGGCCAGAAGTAATGACAAGCTATACGCTGTCCTGTGGCGCTGATCCCCATGTGACCACTGAAGGGAATCGCATGCCCGAGTTCCATCACTTTATCTCTATATGAAATGGGAAGAACCAGCTGGTTGTGACCATTTGTTCCAGTTCCGGCCTTCCTGTATAAGAGTTTGTTCTTCATGAAATATTCCCCCTTGCTCGGAGGTGTGTGGCATTTGGGCAATTTTTTAAAACAGGGCTTGAGTGTCCTATCCTCAGCCTGCGCCTTCCTCATCTCCTCTGGATGAGCGTTTATAGGTTCACCTTCTTCCTCCTTCTTCTGTGACCTGGTCTGCACTGTCGCCATGATCACAGGTTTCTCGGGATTCCCCAAGAAGACGTATCTACACCCCAATATCAGAGGGTAGATTGGTTCATCTATCACTGCTGCTCTGATTTCTCCTTCCACATAGCGAGTTTTCACCGTTATCCTTGCGATGGGAAGTGTCATGAGTGGTATGTCCTTAGTCGCCCCTTGTATTTCCACTGTTTCTGTGGTATACTGACTTGGGTCCACTAGGCTAGACTTCACAACTGAATCATAATCCAAACCTGTATCATAAAGGCACCTTATGGTGACCCCATTACAAATAACATCCTCACAAACTGGGGGGTGATAAGGTTCCTGTTGCTCCTTAGGATTAACCTTTAATCTTTGCGTCCCCGACTTCATTGCAGCAATGTTTGAAGGTTTCCTTCTACAAAATTCGGTGTTATGGTTATCCCTTGTTGCACCATTTACACCATCTTTCCCTTGGTTCAACGGTTTTCTTTCATTGAACTTTTGGTCATTGAACTGTGAGTTTCTGTC
Organism: Oreohelix idahoensis; assembly: GCA_024509875.1. NCBI lineage: Eukaryota > Metazoa > Mollusca > Gastropoda > Stylommatophora > Oreohelicidae > Oreohelix > Oreohelix idahoensis. Next base: position 367,413 of record JAMPIV010008043.1, on the reverse strand, counting down.
GCGATAGTCATTTCTTGGCCGCTCAAAGTTTGTCCTACCTTTATTTCCCTGCTCTCTATTATCAAATTTATTAAATTGCTGTGGAGCTTTAAAATTGTCTATGTGCTTCTTTTTAGCACCACTTACCTCTGCCTGAGCTGCCTGATACCTCTCAGCAACATTTAAAATTTCCCCCAACTTCTCTGCACCTTGTTCCATGAGAAATTTTCTCATGTCTGGAGCCATGGACTCTCTCAATTGCTCAATCATGATCATTTCCTTAAGATCTTGGGTCTTCCCCAGAGCCGTCCATTTCTCCAAATAGGTTTCTAGTCTGGCAGAGAATTGGTGGTATGTCTCCCCAGACAACAGTTTGGCATTTCTAAATTTCTTACGATAAAATTCACCATTCTTCTCGTACCTTAATAACAAAGCCTGCTTTAACATGTCATAATTGTCTTGGTCTTCCCTGTTCATTTTGGCAAATACTTCATAAGAAGTACCTCTCAATCCCTGTGATAGCTTTAAGCTCCACCTCTCTCTCTCTAACCCATATGTAGTAGCTAATAACTCAAAACGTCCTAGGTACCCCTCTATGTCATCGTCTTTTTCAACAAAATGGTCTAAATGAAACCCCATAGCTGAGTTTGAGGCTCCCAGACTGGGCGTAGCATCTGAGGCAAAAGGGCTGGCACCATTTTCAGGAGCCTGGCCTTGTAATTCCAGCTCCCTTAGTCGTAATTCGTGCTCCCTCTGCAACCTTCTATCTTCTGCCTCCCTTTCGGCCTTTTTATCTTCTGCCTCCCTTTCGGCCTTTTTATCTTCTGCCTCCCTTTGCTGTCGTTTTTCTTCTGCCTCAATCTGCAGCCTCTTAGTCTCAGCCTCTAACTTCTTCTCTTCAACCAACCTGTCAGACTCCAATTTTCTTTCAGCCTCTTTTTCTAATCTCCTTTCTTCCCGTTCAATATATTTATCACATTCAGCCGTTACGTATTGAATTAAAATTTGACCATCCATTCCCATCTCCTTCGCGGTGAGCACAGCAGCTGATCTAAATTTTGCCAGCTCCGCCATACTTTTGAGACAATATAATAATATACAAGCTAAATCTCTAACCAGTAAATACACTAAGTACTTCTTATGACTATAGTCTAACTAATTCTAACTAACCAGTTAACTAATTAATTATTACTGGCTGTGAAGATTCACCAACTTTTATCTGCAGGGACACTTTTAATGTTAAAGGGAATTTTACAATTTATTTCCCTACTTTTATTTCTCCCACCAGGAGATCCTAATATTACTGTTGGGCTAATTATCCCCTGGACAAGACCCCAATATATGTAGTGGTGTTGATGGTATTGTATGATGTTGATATTACTAAATGTAATTGTATGAGGCCAGCTGTGAAGGCTCCTGAGATAAAATGTAGTTGAGAATTGTCAGAAGGCCTTTCTTGCTACCACTACGACCTCACACTTAATTTTTTTTTAATGAATGTGGCTACGTAAAGTGTCTAGGGTTATGATATGTAGTGTGGTGTAATAGGTTATAGATATACCCACAGATATTTAACAAGACTAATAATATTAATAAATGTTAAAATACACTGAACTAACTCACGTGTGTAAAATTTTTGATAAAATTATATTACATTTATTTTGTTCTGGATCAATTTTTTAGGTTGACCAGAACTTAAAAGGATTTAGAGATTATGAAAGAAATGCATGGAATATTATATCATAAATGCAATAGTGTACATATATATGTACTATACTAGTAGTTTTATTAAAATGTTCTAGTAGTCATCTACTTGGGAGGATAGTTAATGTTTGTGCTGTTGGGGTGGCCTCATCACACCTGTCTATATTGACTACACAGTGTCCAGAAAATGGTGGGAATTTTTATGAGGGTATTAGTAACTAAACGGGGTTGGTGAATGTCCAGCAGACCAGAGGCTCACTCATCTTTTAGTTGTAGCTCTGGTGCTGAAATCTGGTGGTCCCACCTCTCTGTGCTGGCGGGCAATAATGGTGGTCTCTGTCACAAGTACTGCACAGATACACTCGAGTAAAGTCACCAACTGAATAGTCACTGCTTGGTTGACAACAGAAACTCGCAGCTCTGCAATCAAAGTATGGGCCATGTGTCAAAATCTATTCTCTACCCACGTCTGGACACAACACTGACACAACAACCACATCATACAGACAGGTCAGATCTCTCTGACCAAACAGCACATTTACCATGGTGGTTTTACATCAGATAGATCCTCCCAGACTATAGATTCTGAAAAATATTTATTAGTTTTCTGCTCTAAAAGAGGATAGGTAATATGTTTCATTATTCTCAACACTTGATCTGTCTTGCATAATCCTTGTTGGAGTTTATGTACATTGTTGGTCCCTAGACCCTGACTAGGGCGGGGGGTCTAGAGCAAATCCCTACTTGTTTGTAAGGCTAGATTTCGATATGGCAGTATCAAATCACTCAAACATGAAACAATATTCAAAATATATAAGGAAATAATTTCAATCTTACCAGATTATGAATAAATAACACAGAACTGCTAGCAAAACTCAGCTGAGCTGCTGGCTATAGTATGGCGTCCCTAAATTTCTTACACTTTCTTTCATATGGAAATCACCACACTTTAAAATCTGTGTCTATCACTGAACAACTATTGAAGAATGGCCCCACTTTCGCGTCTGAGCGCTAATGATATGATTGTCTGTGGCCAATCACTGCCTAGGTTTATTTTAAATTCAAATTTCCTACCATAAAGTCATTTCAGTCATGCTTCAGTCAAGTATGGATGGTTATCTGTTAGTCTGTCCGTCTCTACTTGTGTTTCTACAAAATGTACTCGATTTTTGAACCAACCTTTCTCTCCCCTCCAAAATTTTGTCGTTAAAAGTTATTTTTAGACACAGCCACCACAAATATCCCTTCTCTTCCATACTACGTAGATTTGAACACCTGCGTTTCGAGGTCGTGTTTTTTTGTGCAATTAGCGACACTTTTAGATTCAATACAGTCTGTCGATGATGTGAACAACACTGTCTTTTGTCATTATCTTCAATATTATCTATCCGTCTGTAAAATTAAGAACATATTAGTTCACTGCTCAGAATAGGCCATCCGGCCAGCTAATTTTTATATTCCTAACATTAATATTAAGAAAAAAGTACTTTTTAAATTTTGTAATATTCCAAACATCTGCGTTTTAGCCGCTGAATTCAAATCAAGGGCTTGGTATTGCAAAAGCGTCCAATAAATGACTGTGGCGTATTATATCTAAGGTCCCTTCTGTCGAGTTGCTTACTTTTTATGTCAACTTGGGAAACGTGACTTTTCTCCGTTTCCCCCCCAATTGCGTCTCCTTAGCCTTTCTAGTCTCACGCAATCTTTCCAGTCATATTTTTTTCCTTTTTGATCCGCCGTTCCCCTCCTGTTTAGCAAGTCAATTATTATGGAGGATGATGACCCGCGGTCTAGGCGATCATGTACTATTCGCAGCCTACGCATTATGTTTTTATCCTTAAATGTTATCTTTGGAGGGATTTTACCGTTGTATCTCTGTCAATTTCACTACACCACCCGACATTCCTTTTATGACAGTTAATGAAGTGTATAACTATCTTATTGACCTTAAAGACAATAGCTCATCCATCAGGGCTTGACGGAATTAGTAATCGAATACTGCGTTACGCTGCACCAGTTATTAGTGATTCACTAACTTTTATATATAATCAATGTATCGCTAAAAGTTATTTTCCTTCGGCCTTTAAGATTGCTAAAGTATATCCTCTCTTCAAACCTGGCTCGTCAGATAACAGTAATCTTGGTAACTATAGACCAATTTCTCTTTTATCATCGCTTTCTAAACCACTAGAAAAACACATACATAAAGCAACACTACAGTACCTAGTTAGCAATGACTTGCTAATTGACAGTCAGTCAGGGTTTCGACAAAAGCATTCATGCCCCACAGCTCTAACTAAGATGATAGACAACTTGCACTTAAGCATAAATAACGATAACATATGTGGAGCAATCTTCGTAGACTTTAGGAAAGCATTTGATATGTTAGATCACGCTGTTTTAATAAGAAAATTAGAAACTATGAAAGTTAACTTTAGACTAATGACATTACTTAAATCATTCCTGTCCGACCTGCGACCTATTTGCCGATGACTACCATTTATACTAGTGATAAAAGTTGCAACACGCTAGAAATATTATTACAAAGCGACACAGACAATCTTATTAAGTGGAGCAATGAAAACTGCATGCAAATAAATATCATTAAAACAAAATGTATGATAATATCAACTAGACAAAAATTACAAAACACACCGAAAACAACACTTCAGCTCTACATTGGAACCTCTTTAATTGAAAATGTAAATGAAAATAAAACACTAGGACTCATAATTGACCAACATTTAAGATGGAATTCGCATGTACAAGCACTGACCAAACAAACGGCACAAAAAGTTTACCAGTTAGCTAAAATCAAACATTTCCTAGATGACGAGACACGAAAAATGTTCTATACATCCCAGATACAAACACATCTAGACTATTGTTCCACAATTTGGGATGGCTGCACCATGTCCAACAAAAAAAGACTCTATTCATTACAAAAACGTGCAGTGCGCCTAATTTCAGACAAAAACCTCACACAGTGTGTAGACGTATATACATATCTTAACACATTACCACTAAGAAAGCGCCTTCTCTTCAACAAAGCCAAATTTATTCACAAAATCTTGTCACAGAATGCTCCAACATATCTGTGGCCTATTTTCAAATACAGCGGAAGACGCAGTCAACGCTTAAATCAATTACACATGCCCAATCCTAGGCTCGACTTATTCAAGAAAAGTTTAGCTTTTTCAGCTGCTCATCTGTGGAATACTCTTCCACACGACTGTGGTGGGTTTAGATGTTAAAAGGTTAAGTATTAATTGTCTACAGATGTGAGGTCAGCTATGCAAGTCCCTGAGTTTAATTGTTGATGAAGTTGTTCTCAGGGTACCTGTCTGCTACCACCCTACGACCTCAATCTGCTATATATTTTGAGCCTAATTATATGTTATGGTGTTTGGATGTTATCTGGCTAGGTGTCTAGGGTAATATGCAATGTAATGTTAATAAAATGACAACAACTACACCTATAACTTAATGAACAAGTAATTAAACAAGTCACTGGGTAAATTTTGAATCATAATATTTTATACAATTTTATTTTCCTGTATCTCAATTGCTGGGATACAGGACTGTTTAAACTCAAAATATAAGGCAATTTATTTACAGCAAAGTAATTTAAAACAACAACTGTGTCTGTTAATATTAATCTAAACTGTTTCTGACTGGAAGTGTTCTGATGAAGCAATAACTCCTATGAAGGGACACGCTTCTGAGGAACGACTTGTATCATCATGTCAAGAATACTGATTGATATAATAATGATGGAGAGTATGGTTAAATGAACTAACACACGCCCGTGGACAATTGGGCTTAACTTTATTTCCTGGAACCCCGTGATGTCCTTCTAACAAATAACTTCTTCACGACTGCAACGTCTGAACACTGCTCAGACTCTTTGGATTTAAGGCAAACAGGTAATTTTTGCCTCGAGCTTGCAGCTTCAGGAGTACGTATATTTTGGTATGTGGCTCACTGATTGTTTCACGATGGAACCCTGAAATCAGAGGATTAAGGCCTCCTCAGAACATCATACACTTATCTCCATCTCTAAACAATTAAACATTATCAACAGTTTCAAGATCAGTGGAGTTGCTACATAATTAGCTATCGTTCCTATCTGATTTGGTGCCCTATTCATCATCAGGTAATCTTCGAACATCCGTTTGATACCTTCCTTGTCATAGAAGCAATTATAGTTAATTATATAAAGTCATGTGCAAACACTGTGAATTGCTGAAGACGGCCAGTGGTTTTCTTGCCTACCAATTATAATAATGTCATATTTTATTTCCAACTATGTCTTTTCCTTCACTCCCACAGTTTAAGTAAGCCTGCCTGGCTTTTAACAGACATGATAATCTTCCCTAATAACACTTGTGGCATAACACAAAGTGTTTAGTTTGGCGCCTTTCTGGTGGTGTCTCTACCCATCAATAATGCATACACATTCAATAATACAGATACATATCAATAACAAGGTTTATATAAATGTTTATCTTACCGCATCAATGAAATAATACACAATTTGTAGGTTAACCGGCGATTAATGGTCACATTCAGATCGCCACTGATGCAGAACAGCGAAGGCACTGGTCATGTATTCCTTGCGTCTGATGCTAACACTACTTGTGAGATTTAAATCTTCGAGTGGCAACTAACGCTGGTTTCAAATCGTTTTTATTACTCCTATTAGTCTATTCTACCACAGCCAATCGAATTATGTTATGCCCACTAGCCTCTTTTTTTTCAAAAATAAATTACACTTTCAAAAATGTAACGTCCCCCCTTTTCCCCTACGGGCAAAGTTGAGTGAGGACATCAATGCGTCTGTCTCTCTGTCTTTTCTTTACAATATTTCTGTTATTATCTAAGCGTTTTTACTGTAAGATATTATAACATTATGGGTAGTATTGTCTTCTAATAAACAAATATTATCATTTTATTTGTCAACTGTCCTTGCTTTTATTTTATTATTCATCGAGGTTTCTTTGGCCACCCTTTCTCTACCCTTCTCAATTTCAGTATCACACTGCATAAGCTATCTTTTCAAATATGCCTCCATGCAAATCCCCCACTTACATTTCTCTCTCTCTCTCTCTTGCTTGTACGCGTTTTGCCTAACGCATAACGGTTTCGTTAGATTTAAATTGTCACTACGGGTAGGAGACAAAGCGGTGGGATTTCCTCTCATTCAATAGCAGATACTTTTTGGGAAAAAAATATGCCATAGCAACAACGTAACTAACGCCAAGTAGTTTTATTCAAACTCCCAACCATTCATTCCCGTTTAGTGTTAGACTAAGCAAGTCTGTGACGTCACCTGTAGCCTGTCGTTCTAGTTCGAGATTCAAAAACTAACGCTTGTCAAGGTTGCATTTTTCCGTCTCTCATTTCACTCCTCCGTTTCTTTATTCTCTCACTCCGTTTGAAACTAACTATGCATTTCGGTCTGTCAAAAGGCTTTTATATTAGTGGAAATTGGTATTGCGGAGAGGGGAAAAGCTAACAGTTTTGTTTATCGTTTACTATGGCGTTTCTGCTTGTTAGAACCAACACGACTGCGGGCGATGGTGACGATGTTGAACACAAATCCCTATTTTATCTCTATAGTATTTGAATTTATAAGCAGTAATATTTTATCTATTTGATCGGGGTATCAGGGATCTTACTACAACGACTTAAAAAATACTCTTATTCCATATTTATTCAATCACAGACTTTTCAAATATATCATGAGTGCAGATTATATGCCACCCTAATTTTGTTATGTTCTTAAATAATTACATAACATCATATGTAGGTTTTAAAGATAATTTTGTCCTGTTTAATATTAATTATGATAAGGTACTGTAAATCTGTGTAACTGTTATTGTACTGTTACAATGTTAGGATTTTATTTTATTTTGTTATTTTATTATTTAAGTAATATTTAGGATACATGTGAGAATAAATGGATTCAGTATAGAAGATGAGAGAAAGGAAGGGCAGAATGTTAGACGGGCCTGCGTGCCCAATTCTAAACCCTTTGAAAATAAAGTTCGTTCGTTCTATATTGCTGCCAAGATATGTGTACGATTCTACATCTTGTATTGGTGTTTCTTCAAGTTCAACCATGTTATCATTACCTGCATTTATTCTATCTTTGTCTTTTCCCTGCGTATTTTCAGACCCAATTGCTGTGACCTCTCATCGAGTGTTTTCAATTTGTCCTGCATCTGATTACGGTTATGGGACCGAAGAGCCAAGTCATCAGCAAAATCCAGATCATCCAACGGCTTAGTCAGAGTCCACTGGATTTCATTTCTGTTGTGTGTTGTCGATGTTCTCAAAACCCAGTCTATTGCTAGTAAGAAAAGAAATGGAGACAAGAGGCATCCCTGTCGCACTCCTGTTCTTATCCTAAACGGTTCTGTAAGCTGTCCTTCATGAAGAACTCTGTATGTCATGTCTTCATATGTTTTCTTTATTGAATTGATGATCTTCAGGGGAAATCCATAATGCCTCATCAATTTCCAAAGTGATTCTCTGTCTACATTGTCAAATGCGTTTTCGTAGTCCACAAATCCGATGTATAGTGGTGAATTCCATTCCAGACTTTGCTCAACTATTATTCTCAAAGTGACTATCTGGTCTGTACAACATCTGTTTTGTCGAAAACCTGCTTGTTCATCTCTCAGTTTCTTGTCTATGGACTCTTTTAATCTCTCAAAGATAATCCTGTTTAATACTTTTCCTGGCACTGACAGTAACATTATTCCTCTATAATTTGTGCACTCTTGTAAATTTCCCTTCTTAGGCAACTTAACCAGATATCCTTCCTTCCATTCTGCTGGTATCTCTTCATTTTCCCAGACTTTACCAAGTAATTTATATAACATCTCTGTAGCCGTGTCGATATCTGCTTTGATGGCCTCTGCTGGAATGCCATCAGGTCCAGACGCTTTTCCATCTCTTAGAAGCTTTATGGCTTTCTTTATTTCTTCCTTCGTTGGTCTTTCACCGTTAATTTCTAGCTCTTCTTCTGCTGGCTGGATGTCCGGGGGGTTTTGTGGAGCTGGTCTATTGAGAAGGTCCTCAAAATATTCTGTCCACCTCTTCATTTGCTCTTGTATATTACTGAGCAGTTTTCGATTCTTGTCTTTTATGAGGCAACTTGTTTGCTTGTATTTCCATGTTAGCTTCTTTGTGCTGCTATACAGTTCTCTCATATTTCCTTTGGCTGCAGCATCTTCTGCTTCTCTTGCCAACTCCTCAATATACTTCCTCTTGTCTCTTTTGATACTTTTTACTTCTTTGTTTGCTTCTGTGTACACTTCTTGAGCCTTGGCTTTGGAACTTCTGGTTTTGCTTGTGTTTAAATGTGCTTTCTTGTTTTTTCTGTCTTTTTCTTATTGATGGTTTCTGTTGTTATCCACGCTATTTTTTGTCGTTCCCTTTTCCCCAGGATTTCTTCACATGTCTCATTCCATACAGTTTTGATTTGCTGCCAATAGTCTTCTGTATTCTCTACATCTTCCAGCTGTTGGAGCACTTGGAATTTGTTGGATATTGTGATCGCAAATTTGTCTCTTGTTTCTTGATTTCTTAGATGTCCTACCTTAAATTGTTGTCTATAAATTTGCATTGCTGCATATCTCTTGAGTTTAATTTTTACTTTGGCTATCAGAAGGTGGTGATCTGATGCCACATCTGCTCCTCTATATACCTTTACATCCTGCAATGATGATCTAAATTTCTTGTTTATGCATATATGATCAATCTGATTTTCTGTTCTATGGTCTGGTGATATCCATGTTGCCTTGTGTATTCTCTTATGTGAAAACATGCTTCCTCCTATAGCCAGTTGATTTGAAGCACAGACGTTTGAGAATAGTTCCCCATTTTCATTCATTATTCCTAGCCCATGTTTCCCATGACTTCTTCAAAACCGGTGTTGACTGTACCTATCTTTGCATATCACCCATCAAAATTGTTAAGTCTCTTCTTTTTACTTTTTCCATAATTTCCTGTAGTCTAGTATAAAATGCTTCTTTCACAGACTCTTCTTTGTCATTAGTTGGTGCAAAACATTGGATGACATTTACATTTTTTTTTCTTTTTAGCTATTTTAAAAGTAGCTGTTATTATTCTGGGTCCAACAGCTTCCCATTCAATGAGTGCTTTCTGTGCTTCTTCAGATAACATAAGAGCTACCCCTTCAATGTGATGTGACCTTTCGTCTCCATGTCATGAGGACAGTACCAATTCACATGTGATGAGTTTCTTCTTGTCTACGGCATTCCACTTTGTTTCACACATTCCCAGAACCTCGATTTTATATAACCTCATTTCTGCTGCTACTTGTGCCACTACCTTTGTTCGTTTAATGTCCGAACATTCCAGGTGCCAAATCTGGAAGTTCTCCTAGAAGAAAGAAGGTTAGTCAGTAACACAGACTCCTTTCGGCTTTCTCTGTGTTGCATCATACGCCTCTCTGCGAGAGGACCTTCCCCTGTCTTGGATGGCTGTGTTTTTTTTTCCTTAATTGACTTGTCCATGTTTGTTGAAGTTTTTTGTGCTTTAAATTTTTTTACAGGATGGAGTAACCAGTTATCCCGTGTCAGTTATCTGGCCAGTAGTTATCTTGGTTGGTTCTATTTCAAAAATAATTTAATCTTTTTGTTTATGTTTTTCTTGTTTGGTAATATGTCATTCAAGTGGCTATAGGCCTTCCGCCTGAGATGGAGATTCTTGATCTTACCAAATTTTCTTCCCAGGTTCGTTCTTACCCTTTTCAGATGTTGTTCTATTAGTGTGGCAAACAATCACATAGGCCTAGTGGTTTTTCAATCATCCAGTTGTAACATTTCAAACAGCAAACCATATAGTTGAGTGAATGCAGTGATTTTCAATCAGATGTTTATTGAAAATAAATTTTAAAAAAAATAATTAAAGAACTGGTATTTTCACGCCTCTAAACTTCAACAAAATCTTTCTAGCTTCTAACGAGGCTTACGATAAGCATGTGCGTGCACTTACGCTTAATTAAATCCTCAGGAAAATATATCCAACAGAAGAAAAAAAAACACTGGCCTTGATTATCTCAAAGACGAAGTTCACCTAAACACTATAAAACTGCCTTGCAAAAATTTCTATCTATCTAATCTATCTTTCACGCACATCTCTCCTTTTTATACAGCTCCTTCTTTTCCCCGCCATTTATTCACACGTCTCCTCTTTTTCCATACATTACATTTTATCCACATTTGCACACGTTTTGCTATTTTTCGATTTTTTTCACACGCCTCTCTATTCCAACTAAACAATGGAAAAAACCCAAAAATCACAACATTCACTTCACACTTCCCACGCATAACACCCATTCATTATTATTTTCTGAGACTGCTCTACAATGCCTCTCACAGCCGTGACTGCTAACTGAACCTTTAATTATACTGCGTTTTGTGCAAAAACGCCGTATCTGCTTTTAATGTCTGTCATTCTTATATGTAACATTATAGCCCGTATAAATGCTAGTGTAGGCCAGCCGGTCACATTAGCCCCATGCCCAACCCTCCTTAGTCGCTTTCTACGACATGCATGGCAGGGAACAGTGTTACTATTCTTTGCTCCCCTTTCGGGCCCCGGTAACACACGGGTGTCAGCCAGTTATATTATTTCATTATTTTCAGTTTGGAGGTATTCTTCTCAAGCTTGTAGTGTTGATTTTGAATAAATGAAGATTATGATATCTGAGGTCTTATAGATTTCTAATTTAAATTGGCCGAGCATTGCTGGAGAGATGTTTTTTATTGCTATAATTTCTGCTTAGTGATTAGCACTGAATTCTCCACTTGGTTCACATATTTCTTTTGTTTTGTCATTTGGGTATTTCACGTAAGATTTCAGTGAAGCATTTATGGTGGATATGATGGCAGAGCCATCTGTGTATGTATGCATTGCGGTGTTAGAGTAGTTTCTGTAGTCTCTAAAGTAACTGTCTTCAGTGCTGTTGGTTGGTGTCTCTTACTGTTGTGCTATCCACGAGTGTGGTTTTTATTACGAGTAATTTTAATTACTTTCCGTGATGTAGGACTGAGTACAAATTTCAATTTTTTCTGGTGCCTGTGGAGCTGGTGTTACTCTGCTATTGTTGTTACTATTGCTGATGTCGTGTTTGTCATGCCCCCACATATGAACAAACGAGCTTGGTTTTAGACCTTGTCTGCCTGGGCGGTTTTTTTCATTGTCAACTGCAATGGTAGGTTATTATCCATGACTAATCGGACATATCCCATATTCAACTGTCTAACATTTACTTTTCCTGCTCGCCATCTGGCGCTTGCAGAATGTTTCACAATGTTCAGGCGTCGAATGGCCTTGTTTTCATTTTGTGCATGACAGTTTTGAGGAGTCCTAAGAAAGCTGGATTTTCCTCTCCAAATTAGTTGTTTATTTTTTGTTACCAGAGCTTGCAGTACATAACTATTGTAGCTAGGGCTCTATTATTTTAGCTGGTGTCAGGTCGTTGTATTTTTTCTGCTGTCCAAATGAGCAGGTCATCTGCATGCAATGCTTGTGACACCTTCAAGTTGGGGGTCGGGGGGGGGGGGGGTAGTTATGATAAAGGGGGAGCAACCCTTGTGGTAACCCCCTTCAGCGTTATTTTGCTGTTGTGTGGTGTGGATGATTTAGTGTCTTCTGCTATTGTTTGTTTTTTTCTATTATTTAAAAATGCTTAAATGCAGAGGGGGAGCCGCAGTAGCATAGTGGTTAGTGCACTGGCTTCCTAGCTCGGTGGTCTATTTTTCGATCCCCAGATGAGGTGGGATTTTTTTAGGCCGCAAACGGCTCCTGGGTCGACCCAGACCCAACTGGGTACCAGAGCAACTTCTGGGAAGGTTAAGGCGGCCGGCGTGATGCTGACCACATCACCCCTAGTGTGCCGATGGTCAAGAAAATATGGACCTAACACCATATTCCCAATATGCCTCAATGGGGGTGTAACGTGATCCTTTACCTTTACCTTTTTTTAATGCAGAGATACATTTGTTCAGTGTATGGGTATTTTTGTCATTTTGGCGAAGAGCCCGTCTCTGCACTGTGTCGTATGCTTGCTGCAGATTGATAATACGGCTGTGGTGTGTTACCCTCTTGGAATGCATCTAAGTTTTGTTTTTGTCCTTTTTCTTTGCACAAAACAAAAGATTTTGTCGTTCGTTCAGTAACATTTTCTGGAGCCCGCCTAACTATCATCGATGACTTTGTTGCTTTCCAGCCACCAGTAGAGTCTGTGATTCGCTATAACTCAGCGTGTTTTCTAATTTCTGAGGTCAGAGAGACTGGTCAGTAGATGCCGGGTTCTTCAGCGGTTTCTTTGTCTTTAGACTTGGCTTGATGTTTGCAATCAGCCCTGCTTTTGGAAGTGTTGATCATCACTTACGTTGATTCTTCTTCTTTGATCCTTAGCCGCCGACCGTCAAAGCAATCAATGGCCGTCACGCCTAGTGGCATCTTGTAGGGCAACAACAGATTGATTCCACTTTGCTCGGTCGGTGGCCATCCTTCGTACAGTACCCCAACTCTGGTTCATTCTTTGCATCTCAGCCTCCACAGTCCTCCGCCAGGTTGTTTTTGGTCGGCCTCTCTTTCGTTTTCCTTCAGGGGTCCAAAGCATAGCTGTTCTTGTGATGGCATCGGGGTCTCTTCTGAGGACATGACCAACCCAGTTCCAGCGTCTGCCAGCTATGATGGTGTGCATGTCCTCTTGCTTGCTACGAGTAAGCAGATCTTGGTTAGTGATGGTATTCGGCCAAAAGATTCGGTGAATTTTTCTTAGGCATGTTGTGTGAAAAGAGGACAATTTCGACATTTCCTTCTCTGTAACTCTCCAGCATTCCGCACCATAGAGAAGCACAAAAAGCACACAGCTCTGATATAATCTTAATTTTGTGCTTTTTCTGTATTGGGAGGACTTCCAGATATTGTTTAGGCTAAAGAAGGCTGTTCTTGCCTTATTCATTCTGATGTTGATGTCTTTGCCTGCCCCGCCGTCTGGTGTTACTATGCTTCCTAGGTATGTGAAGGTATCTGTCTGTACCAATTGCTTATTCCTTACTGATATGGGCTCAGGGTTGCTCACATTGAGCGTCATGACCTCAGACTTCTTTAAATTGATGTTCAAGCCCACCTGCTGGCTAAACTTATTAAGTCTATCCGTTTTTTCCTGGATGTGTTGATGTGAATGTGCTAGTAGTGCAATGTCATCTGCATATTTCAGATCTTCCAATATAGAAAATGTTGTCCATCTTATTCCTCTTGGACTGCCCTCTGTTGTCTGGCGCATCACCCTGTCTATGACTGTTAAAAATAGATTGGTTGATAAGGGGCATCCCTGTCGTACTCCTGTCTTCACCTCAAAGGTTAGAATGCTCTGCCCAACACTGCACGTAAAGTTTGCATAGAGGCTTTTTATGATTGACACTATGCAGCTTGGAATTCCATAAACCCTCAGTATTTTCCACAAACTGTCCCTATGTATGCTGTCAAAAGCCTTTTCAAAATCAACGAAATTAATGTAAAGCTGTCTTTGCCATTCTGAGCACTGCTCTATAATGTTCCTGAGAGTGAATATATGATCTACACATCTCCTGTTCTTTCTAAATCCTGCTTGTTCTTTCCTCAGTTTGTGATCTACTGCCTTTGAAATTCTCTGTGTAATTATCCTGCCTAGTATTTTGCTGGGAACTGAGAGAAGAGTGATTCCTCTCCAATTATTGCAGTCTGCAAGATCTCCCTTCTTGTGCAATTTGACAATTATTCATTTGTTCCACTCTGATGGTGTTGTCTCCGTTTTCCAGACTTGTGCAAATAGTGGTTCTAATAGTTCTGCTGCTAGCTCAGGGTCTGTCTTAAATAGCTGTGCATTTAAGTTATCATGGCCCGGAGCTTTGCCGTTCTTTAACCCTTTGATTGCTGTGATGATTTTTTCTTTTCGTGGAATGTCTGTATTCACATCTAGATCGTTTTCAGCTTCAGGAACATTCAATTGTGTCTCTGGTGGTTCCTTGTTCAGAGTTTCTCTGAAGTGCTCTGCCCATCTTGTTTCTTGTCCCTCTGCTGTCGTGATGAGATTACCTTGCTTATCTCTTACTAATGTAATATTGTTTGCACCTCGTTTTCCGCTGATGAATTTAGTTATTTTGTATACTGTGCTTTGTTCATTTCTCAGTGCTGCCTCCTCTGCCTGTCTTGCAAGATCGTCTAGGAAATTCCTTTTGTTGGCTCGGGTTTGGCGTTTAACTTCCTTGTCCAGCTGACTGTACTGTTCGCTATATAGTTGCTTTAACCTGGGGGACTTCGCTTCTGTTTTCTTTCTTTTCATTTCCTTTCTCATCCTTATGGTGTTTAAAGTTTCTGGTGTTATCCAGTCTTGCTTCTTCCTTTCCTGGAATCCCAAGCATGATTTGCTGCTTTCTTTGTATATTGTTGAAATGGTGTTGAAATTCTGGTCTATATCATCAGTCAATGTCTTTTCCTGACTTTTGGCAAATGGATATCGTTTCTTTATGTCGGCCGTAAAAGCTTTTCTGGTAAGGGAGTCCTTCAATTTGCTGATGTCAAACCTTTTCTGTGTAGTTACAGTTGGTGCAGCCCTTCTTAGTTTCACTTTCAGTTTTGCTACTACTAAATGGTGATCACTTCCCACATCTGCACCTCTTCTTACCTTCACATCTTGTAATGCATGTCTCCATCTACCGTTGACCATGATGTGGTCTATCTGGTTTCTGTCCCGACCATTTGGTGATTCCCATGTTAATTTCTGAATTTCTTTGTGTGGGAAGAGTGTTCCTCCAATGACCAGGTTATTAATGCTACAGAAACTTATTAGTTTATCCCCATTTTCGTTTGCTGTTCCGCTGCCGCATTTCCCCATTGTTCTTTCATTATATATATTGTGTGTACCAACTTTCGCATTGAGGTCTCCCATTACTATAACAAGATCATATCTAGGTGTGTCTTCCATTTCTTTCTGCAGTTGTTGATAGAATTCATCCTTGACCTCCTCATCGCTATCATTCGTTGGTGCGTAGCATTGTATTATTGTAGTGTTGGTGAATCTCCCTCTCAATCTTAATCTTATCAGTCTGTTGCACTGTCCTGACATTCCAAAAACCTATTCTTGTTTCCTGTTTTGCCGTCAGGACATCCGTTTTCATGTCAGTGGCTTCCTTTCGTTTCCGTAACGAGCCACAGACTTCATTGTTTTTTTTACACAGACAGGGGTGTCAGCCCTGTGCTAAAACCCCCAACCTGGAGGACCAGGGTACCAGCTTTTGTCTGACCCCTACCCACACAGACCAGTCCAGCTTGGTTGAACCTACCAGGTGTAAAACTCCCACTGGCATAGCTCTGGGGATTGTCAGGGTACGCAAGCCGCCATACCGCTACAAGGTATACTTCCGTTGATGGCTGCTTAAATTTTGACATTTACGAGTTTTATACATATTTGTAGAGACCAGTCCTATGGTGAAACAATACTGCTGCCTTGCAGAGAAAGTCATGAAAAACCGAAAGGTAGGGAAGCAGTCCCAAATAAATGCACACCGAAGTCGATTGCACTGGACCGCAAGGCGCACAACATAGTGCAACGCAAACGGCCTTGAGATGGCTGATACAAATGTGACTCATTGAGATGGTGCTCGACCAAAGGTGACCCGCCAAATGGGAAAAGTGCCGGACACCTTGCCTCGACGGGGTTCACCCACCCATAGCTACTGGTATGCTAATAATTCACTTCTCTCCACAAAAAGAACTGTTTTGAGATGTCAGGAGCCTTGAGCTGACTACTGCCTATATTAGAGTCATTAATGTAGAAGCCTGAGGGCGGACGATGAGGAAGAAGAATGTACCTTAGATTCGTGGGTGATGATAACTCAACTTATTATTTGTAAAATTTTATATGTGAAATTCTTTTGTGGTGTCACGGCACACCAGGCAGACACTCGCGGCACACCAGCGTGCAGCGGGACACCGGTTGCGGAGCACTGATTTAGTCCCTAACCTGACGAATAAGAGTGGACGCCTGTACTGTAAGTCGGTTAAAGTGAGTGTAAACAGTCTGTCAAGCTATAAGACAATGAGTGAACATTTCTCATTGTTAGGTAAAAGGTGTACATTGAAACAGGAACACATATATTAGCAGTGTCAGTAATAGAGACAGAGATTTAAACTCGTAGATAAGAAATAAACTTAAAATATAGTAAAGATAGTTAACAAACATTATCATTTGCTTGAAATAGAAATTCATTAATAACATATATTCAAACTCCGTCTCTAAGGCTGAATTCCTGGTGTGTTTCTTACCAGAATTATGCTTTAGCTTAAGGTTTGGGATTGAATTTCTCATAGCATTCAACTTTTACTTCTAATATTAGGATAATTAGTAATGCTGAGATTATTTCTAGATTTGAAAGTATTACTATCACTTAGGATAACACTAGCACTTGGTCTATCCCTAATAATGAGGTTATATCTGCTCTTGGATAAATACTAATGCTGGTCTCTGCTTCTGATATTGACACTGAGAGTAAGATATAAACTGTGATTTAGCTATGGCTTGCCAATACATTTACTCGCTGTGTAATCCGTTCGTGGATGTATGCTGGTTTATATATTTAACTAGCAACAACCCGTCAATAATGACGGAAGTAAATCAAAAACTGTAATATATTTTTAAAATATTTTTAAATTCAATATAAAAGTTCTTTGATGACAACATTTTTTTTGTGAAAGTGCGTGGATTTGTTTCAAAGATTGTGCCATGATAAAAAGTGTTTTTAACAAAAACTTTCAAGTTTTCATGATTTGTTCCTCGTGTGAGGATGATATAGAGCTGGCCGTGTCCAAAAACAGGTTAAGGAAGGAAAACTCATACGTGATCAAAAGATTGTCCTTGCGCCTTATTGATCGTCATTGCAAATACTAAAATCACTGGGAATTGACAATGTTGCATCCTAAATGGCAAACTGCGCTCGCTCTGTTCTAAGTCAGTGCGAGGAATTAAGACTCGTTCTCCCTTATTACTGCCAGTGATAGTTTCTGAATCAATCGAATTCCGATGCAAGACAGCTCGATTTGCAGCCATCTTATCATTTTGATCCATAATAATAAGTCTGCAATACTTTAAATTAAAATTTTGTCGTGAAGAAACAATCAAAAACTTACATTTTAAGGTTATTTTTAACAAAATGATGAGTTAAATCCGTTTCCGGAATGAAACTGGGTTCTACACCGACTTTTCTTCGTTGAATCTTATTATTTTCGGGAGAGTACATATAAGGAAAACAATACAATTAAGTCTAACTTTCAACCACAGTTGCATCCCTTAGATGTGATCAACGTACAAACGGCGAGAATTAAGGATTTTGATGATTTAATCTTAATTTGATAATATTAAAAATGTATTGTAGTGGGGTTGATTCTCTGGTTCTAGTCAGCGGTGCCGTGGGTGATGAATTTATCCTATTATTTTGTCTAAATTCAAATATAAATTGCGGCAGAGACTCTCACCGTTAATTTGGGACGTGATAACGCTCATCTGGCATCATCGTACTTGAGAGATCTGTTTATTATTTCCCATATATTCCAGATCCAAAGCCTAGTACATTCTTCTGGAAAGACATAACAGCCGTTATGTTCAACTTAGCAGTACTGATCGATTAATGTACAGGTTTTCCCTAGCTGGAGGTGCAAAAGTGTCTGTGTTTCAGGTCTGCGATCCCTAATCGTGAACCTTTTCGAGTGGCAACTGTGAAAACGGAGACAGTCTGCTAGCGCTAACTAGTAGTATAATTTAAAGAGGGAAGCCATATGAAGGTGGTCAAGGATGGAACTGGAAAATGAGCAAATATGTGAATTAAGATGAGAGGGACGGAGGACTGAACAAAAAAAAAACTAAATAAAATAAAAGGATAAATTCATCCCGTCACGGCATCCCTGACTAGAACAAGAAAGTCAACCCCACCACAATACATTTTTAATATTATCAAATTAAGATTAAATTAAATATATAAACCAGCACCTCGAGCTTTCATCTCGCCCCTTGTTAACACCAGTAGCATACACCAGAACAAGTATGAATATCCGCCATGTCAGGAAAAAATACACATTGTCATTTAGCCTAAATACAGTGAATGCCCCGCGTAGTTCCCGGTGGTCACTTTGGAGACGAAGGAAAAAAAAAAACAAAAAAAAAACAACTACTGCTCCTTAAGACATGTCATATAAGGCGACTAATGTGAGGTTCTGCATGGGATTGGTAGACTCATCATAGAAAACAAATCGCTACAGAGCCACTGCTGCAAGAGCATGGTGCAGTCTTCCTGCAAGGGGAACAACTGTAGTGGTGGCTGCACGCTCCGTAAGGAAAGCAAAGGAAAATGATGATGATGATTACATTAAATATAACCCCACAAACCTCCAGCTTTCGCCCTTTTCCTTTTTTCAACACTAGTATACAACAGAACAAGTATGAAGAATCCGCCATGTCAGGGGAAAACACACCCACTTGAAAATGTTAATTTTGCCTATTTATAAATGAGTAGGAGGGATACTGTCATATGCAAATTTAATATCCAGTCTAAACCTGCGGCCAATATATATCCAAAGTATAACCTATCAGGTATTGAGCAGAATAGCGTTCTACATTAATAAAAAAACCAAGAAACAAGCAATGTTTCTGCCTTGCTTACATGTTGCAGTCCCGTCACATCCCTTTTTCATTTTGTTGAAGACAATCGTAAAAGATTCTGGGCATTAGAAGAATTTTATGAACCTGTGACGAAATAACCTCATTCGTTACATTTTCCTGTGTCATCCTTTAATTCATTCCATGGTCTTGCCTTTCTTTTTTTCCCAGGTCGCACAGTATTTTTTGTTTTCGCTTTATAATTCAAGATTTCTTGTCATGTCTGGGATTTATCTGCCATCTTTATGATTATTTTAATCACGGACTTTCGTTTGACCACATATTGACTCATGGATCGGTAGAATGAAAGATTGTTTACGACTGCGTAACACACTTCCGACCAGACAGTAAACGCACGAATCAAAACGTAAAAAACGGAGATGGCCCCAGTGAGTTTGTCTTATCGTTATTGTTACCTCCAATTTTCAGTCTGAAAAGATACATAATGACCTGTGAGTTGGTGACATGGTCAGCCAAATAATTGCAACAACCCAGGTTTGTTTTCTGATAAGTTTTTAAAGTTTGCATTTCATCATCTCATCTCAGCCCGTAACCCGTCATGGGTCGTAGGGGTGCCATGGTGGAAGCATCAGCAGACAGGGTCCTCCACTGCTCTCTATCCTCAGCAATGCGTACAAGTGTGGAAAAACCGTGTCCTGCCCATTCTTTGATGTTATCAGCCCAGGATTTTCTCTGCCTTCCTCTTCTCCGTTTACCTTCGACTGTTCCCTGAAGGATCGTTTTCGAAAGGGAGTCATGACGAGTTACAAGCCCAAACCAGGCAAGCTTTCGACGTTTCACTACTGACAAAAGTGGTTCTTGGTGACCTGCATAGGTGTTTATCTTCTCTCTAACATAGACATTTGTTTTGTGCTCTTTATAGCAAATGCGCAAAATTCTTCTATAACATTTATGCTCGAAAGCCTGAATCCTTCGCTCCGTATCTGCAGTGAGTGTCCAGCCCTCACACCCATACAAGAGAATAGATAATACAAGTGATTTGTATAATTTGATCTTCACAGGAAAACTGATGTTACTTTTCCAGATCACATTCAACCTTGTCATGGCAGCTGAGGCCATCTCAAGTCTTGTCTTGATTTCTTTAATTGATCTTCCATCACTACATATAGTGGACCCGAGATATTTAAAGGTGTTAACTTCTTCTAACGTTTGCCCATTTAACGTAATGTTGGTCGGAACATGTTTCTTATGGCTATTCACCAATATCTTGCTTTTTTTCTACATTAATTTCCATCCCATACGTTCTTGTTACTTTTTCCAGTCTAGAGGTAAGGTCTTGAAGTTCTGATTCTGATCCAGCTATCAGATCAATATCATCAGCAAAACGCAGGTTGCACAGAGGTCGGCCTCCAATCGATATGGTTGATTTATAATCGTAGAGAGCCTCCTGCATAATATGTTCTAGATATATATTAAAGAGCACTGGTGACAGGATACATCCTTGGCGAACTCCTACAGTTGTTTTGAAAAATTCTCCAATGTCGTTGCTTACAAAAACAGCACTGCTTGCGTCCTTGTATAGTGCTTCAATGATATCTATGATGTTGGTATCAAAATTGAATTTTCTCATTACTTGCCATAAGCCTTCATGCCAGACTCGATCGAAGGCTTTTGTGAAATCGATGAAGTTATGGTATAAATCGTGTTGATGTTGGAGATGTTTTTCGATAAGTAATCTAATATTGAAGATTTGTTCTGAGGTACTTCTTTTTGGTCTAAAGCCAGCCTGTTCCTCTGACAAGATTTCTTCTGATTTCTGTTTTATTCTGTTCAAAAGTATCCTTAACATTACCTTACTTGGATGACTAATAAGGCTAATGGTTCTGTAGTTCTTGCACATTTTTAGATTTCCTTTCTTTGGAAGCGGTGTTACTAATGACTGCGTCCATTTTTTTGGCCATTTTTTTGTACTCCATATCTTCTGGCAAATTGTTGTCATGATTTTTACTATATCTGGTCCTCCATATTTCAAGAGCTCTGCTGGTATATTATCCACACCCGGTGACTTCCCTCCTCTCATCGAACATATAGCCTCTTCCACTTCTTCCCGTAATATTGCTGCATTTCCGAGTTCCCTGTTTTCGCACTTAATGTTGTTTAATATGCCTAAGTCAGTGTCAAGTTTACAGTTATATAATTCTTTACAATACTCTGTCCACCTTCTCGTTACAGCTGTTTTTTCATTGAGCAGAGCCCCATTGCTATCTTCTATGACAGTTACCCTGGGCTGTTGAGGTTTTGATAGTTTTCTTAATGTGTCAAAAGCTGCCTTGCTGTTACCTTTTGTTAGCCCCGTATTAATGGACTCACATTGATCAGCTTCCCATTTTTCTTTGGCCTGTTTCATTTTCTTCCTAATATTTTTGTTCACCATACTGTATTGCCATGCTGCTTCAGGAACCTCTTTCTTAACCTTTTTCATTTCCCGCCGTGTATCACATAACTTTAGAATGTTTGCATTTACGATGCCATAAACACACGGTAAATATAAATCTGGTGGCAGATTAAAGACATGCACTTAAGGTAACGAATGGGATTTTTAGAGTACGAAAGCGATGTAATCGTCTCCAGCAAGATTTTGTTGGGATGGATAATTCAAGAAAATGAAATCTTGAAAGGGATTATCCATGATAGATCTATGAAGTCGTGAATGTAAACGTGATCAATATCAATTGAAGAGGCAAAACCTTATATGGTTTTTGTAGTGGTGTTGATGGTATTGTATGATGTTGATATTACTAAATGTAATTGTATGAGGCCAGCTGTGAAGGCTCCTGAGATAAAATGTAGTTGAGAATTGTCAGAAGGCCTTTCTTGCTACCACTACGACCTCACACTTAATTTTTTTTTAATGAATGTGGCTACGTAAAGTGTCTAGGGTTATGATATGTAGTGTGGTGTAATAGGTTATAGATATACCCACAGATATTTAACAAGACTAATAATATTAATAAATGTTAAAATACACTGAACTAACTCACGTGTGTAAAATTTTTGATAAAATTATATTACATTTATTTTGTTCTGGATCAATTTTTTAGGTTGACCAGAACTTAAAAGGATTTAGAGATTATGAAAGAAATGCATGGAATATTATATCATAAATGCAATAGTGTACATATATATATGTACTATACTAGTAGTTTTATTAAAATGTTCTAGTAGTCATCTACTTGGGAGGATAGTTAATGTTTGTGCTGTTGGGGTGGCCTCATCACACCTGTCTATATTGACTACACAGTGTCCAGAAAATGGTGGGAATTTTTATGAGGGTATTAGTAACTAAACGGGGTTGGTGAATGTCCAGCAGACCAGAGGCTCACTCATCTTTTAGTTGTAGCTCTGGTGCTGAAATCTGGTGGTCCCACCTCTCTGTGCTGGCGGGCAATAATGGTGGTCTCTGTCACAAGTACTGCACAGATACACTCGAGTAAAGTCACCAACTGAATAGTCACTGCTTGGTTGACAACAGAAACTCGCAGCTCTGCAATCAAAGTATGGGCCATGTGTCAAAATCTATTCTCTACCCACGTCTGGACACAACACTGACACAACAACCACATCATACAGACAGGTCAGATCTCTCTGACCAAACAGCACATTTACCATGGTGGTTTTACATCAGATAGATCCTCCCAGACTATAGATTCTGAAAAATATTTATTAGTTTTCTGCTCTAAAAGAGGATAGGTAATATGTTTCATTATTCTCAACACTTGATCTGTCTTGCATAATCCTTGTTGGAGTTTATGTACATTGTTGGTCCCTAGACCCTGACTAGGGCGGGGGGTCTAGAGCAAATCCCTACTTGTTTGTAAGGCTAGATTTCGATATGGCAGTATCAAATCACTCAAACATGAAACAATATTCAAAATATATAAGGAAATAATTTCAATCTTACCAGATTATGAATAAATAACACAGAACTGCTAGCAAAACTCAGCTGAGCTGCTGGCTATAGTATGGCGTCCCTAAATTTCTTACACTTTCTTTCATATGGAAATCACCACACTTTAAAATCTGTGTCTATCACTGAACAACTATTGAAGAATGGCCCCACTTTCGCGTCTGAGCGCTAATGATATGATTGTCTGTGGCCAATCACTGCCTAGGTTTATTTTAAATTCAAATTTCCTACCATAAAGTCATTTCAGTCATGCTTCAGTCAAGTATGGATGGTTATCTGTTAGTCGGTCCGTCTCTACTTGTGTTTCTACAAAATGTACTCGATTTTTGAACCAACCTTTCTCTCCCCCTCCAAAATTTTGTCGTTAAAAGTTATTTTTAGACACAGCCACCACAAATATCCCTTCTCTTCCATACTACGTAGATTTGAACACCTGCGTTTCGAGGTCGTGTTTTTTTGTGCAATTAGCGACACTTTTAGATTCAATACAGTCTGTCGATGATGTGAACAACACTGTCTTTTGTCATTATCTTCAATATTATCTATCCGTCTGTAAAAGTAAGAACATATTAGTTCACTGCTCAGAATAGGCCATCCGGCCAGCTAATTTTTATATTCCTAACATTAATATTAAGAAAAAAGTACTTTTTAAATTTTGTAATATTCCAAACATCTGCGTTTTAGCCGCTGAATTCAAATCAAGGGCTTGGTATTGCAAAAGCGTCCAATAAATGACTGTGGCGTATTATATCTAAGGTCCCTTCTGTCGAGTTGCTTACTTTTTATGTCAACTTGGGAAACGTGACTTTTCTCCGTTTCCCCCCCAATTGCGTCTCCTTAGCCTTTCTAGTCTCACGCAATCTTTCCAGTCATATTTTTTTTTCCTTTTTGATCCGCCGTTCCCCTCCTGTTTAGCAAGTCAATTATTATGGAGGATGATGACCCGCGGTCTAGGCGATCATGTACTATTCGCAGCCTACGCATTATGTTTTTATCCTTAAATGTTATCTTTGGAGGGATTTTACCGTTGTATCTCTGTCAATTTCACTACACATCTCCCCACTTGAAAACATGCCTATGGCAAGTTCCAAAACCAGCGATACACATAGGTAAAATTACTCCTCACGTCTGCCACTACTCTAATTTTGATCACAGGGGTGCCGACTGAGGAAATCTGCACCGACATTCAATTTGCCTGGGATATATTGGATACTGAACTGATAAGGTTGAAGCAATAAAGACCACCTCAGCAATCTTGCGTTTCCATGCTTAGCCTGAGACAAGAACACGAGAGGCTGATGGTCCGTCTCCACCACAAATGTCCTACCATACAGATAGATTTGAAACTTCTTTATTGCCCAGATTAATGCTAAACATTCCTTTTCGCTTGTGGAGTATCCTTGTTCCGCCTTATTCAATTTGCGGCTTGCATAAGCGACTGGTTTCAGTTCCCCATCAGGTGAAGATGATCTTTGCAACAAAGCCCCTCCTAGTCCTACATTACTTGCATCGGTTCTTAAGACAAAGTCCTGTGTCAAATCAGGCAGTTTGAGAATAGGCTTGCTAGTGAGTTTTTCCTTTAACTCTTGGAACGCTAGTTCACATTGTGCAGTCCAAATAATTTTATCTGGAAGTCCCTTGCGAGTCAGATCAGTCAGAGGAGCACAAATAGCGTTAAAATTTTTGATGTATTTCTGATAAAATCCGCATAACGACACAAATGATCGCACGTCCTTTTTTGTTTGCGGCCTAGGTGCTCTCTGCAGTTTTTCCAAGTTCTTAGGATCAGGGGTCATATTACCCTGATATACAGTGTGTCCCAAGAATTCCAACTCTTTGCATCCAATACAACATTTTGTTGGCCTAGCAGTTAAATTCGCCTCCCGAAGTCTATCAAACAACATCTCCAGAGCTTCAATGTGTTCTTCAAATGTCTCGGTGGCGACGAGAATATCATCCATGAAATTCGTGATACATGGGTTATTCAGGGGATCCAACAATTTTCGCATCATCCTTGAAAACACACTCGGAGCATTTTTCAGTCCGAATGGTAGCATATTGAATTCATAATGTCCATCCGAAGTGCTAAAAGCCAAATAAGGTCTCACTTCAGGCTTCACTGGGATCTGGTAATAGCCTTTACTAAGATCCACTTTTGAAAAGTATTTTGCCTTGTTCAGTCTGGCAAATAACTGTTTTGTGTCTGGTAATGGATCCACTTGTCCTTCTGTGACAGCATTCAGTTTCCTGTAATCTATGCACAGTCTGTGTTCCCCAGACGGTTTTCTCAACAAAACGACACTAGAACTAAAAGATGATTCACTGTGCGAAATAATCCCCTCCTTCAACAAATACTCTATTTCTTCCTTCAATGCCTTCTCCTTCGCGAACGGAATAGAATAGGCTCTCATACAGATTGGGTTTGAGTCTACCAGTTTCATGTCATACTGTAGCAAATTTGTATGGCCTGGTTTATCTGTTAATACATCTGTATGTTCCTCCAGAACTTGCTGAACTCTCTCCCTCTGGTTTTTAGTCAGGTGCTTACTGACTTTTACCTGTGCTGCTGTTTCACAAGGATGTAATGGGTATTCATGTGAGGTGAGTGGTTCTTTTTGCATCTGGGTTGCAATAGCCAAGGTCAATAAGGGGGTGCTTTCCTGGAGTGGTCTGTCCAGATACTTCTTTAACAGGTTTACATGATAAACTTTTTCCTTCCCCTTTTTGTCAATTTTATAGTTTGTTCTAGACACCTTCTCTAGAACCGTATATGGACCTTGCCAACCAATTTGTAATTTATTCTGGCTTCCGGGTAGTAGAAGCAGCACCTTCTCTCCGACTGCCAGTTCCCTGTCCTTTGCCTTCCTATTAAAATATGCTGCATGTTTCTTCCTGGCTTGCTTCAAATTATCATTTGCCAGTTTCCATCCAGCTTTCAAACGATTGGTCAGTTCGTTCACATATTGATAAGATGAGGTAACAGTCTCTTCCGCCTTCTCATCTGTCCAGGTCCTTAATAGGGCTTCTAATGGACCTTTTATTGGCCTCCCAAATAGCAGAGTTGCGGGAGCCATCCCGGTTGAACTATGTGGTACCTCCCGATACGCAAACAATGCGGCGGGCAGGAATTGATCCCACAGATCCGGTTTTTCGTGTGCCAGCTTTCTCAGGATAGAAATGAGAGTCCCGTTGAACCTCTCTACCTGGCCGTTCCCTTGTGGATGGTACGGACTACAATGAAAGTGCCTGGCTTGAAATAGCTTAAAAACTTCTTCCGTTAGTTTCCCCTTGAACTGAGAACCATTATCCGTCAAGATTTGATGCGGGAATCCTAATCGGGTAAATATTGTAAGTAGTGCCTCTGCCACATGTTTTGAATCAATTGATGGCAGGGCTACCGCCTCTCCCCACATAGAACAAGTGTCCACCAGAGTAAGGATGTAACTGTTCCTCCTCTTGGTCCGAGTGAGAGGTCCTACAATATCCACTGCAACCCTCTCAAAAGGTGTTCCCACTATGGGCATTTCCCCTAGAGTTGCAGGAGCAGTCCAGTGCTTTGGAGCTACCCTTTGACATTCTGGGCAGGATTTGACATATCTTTTTATATCCTCCGTTATCCCTGGCCAGAAGTAATGACAAGCTATACGCTGTCCTGTGGCGCTGATCCCCATGTGACCACTGAAGGGAATCGCATGCCCGAGTTCCATCACTTTATCTCTATATGAAATGGGAAGAACCAGCTGGTTGTGACCATTTGTTCCAGTTCCGGCCTTCCTGTATAAGAGTTTGTTCTTCATGAAATATTCCCCCTTGCTCGGAGGTGTGTGGCATTTGGGCAATTTTTTAAAACAGGGCTTGAGTGTCCTATCCTCAGCCTGCGCCTTCCTCATCTCCTCTGGATGAGCGTTTATAGGTTCACCTTCTTCCTCCTTCTTCTGTGACCTGGTCTGCACTGTCGCCATGATCACAGGTTTCTCGGGATTCCCCAAGAAGACGTATCTACACCCCAATATCAGAGGGTAGATTGGTTCATCTATTACTGCTGCTCTGATTTCTCCTTCCACATAGCGAGTTTTCACCGTTATCCTTGCGATGGGAAGTGTCATGAGTGGTATGTCCTTAGTCGCCCCTTGTATTTCCACTGTTTCTGTGGTATACTGACTTGGGTCCACTAGGCTAGACTTCACAACTGAATCATAATCCAAACCTGTATCATAAAGGCACCTTATGGTGACCCCATTACAAATAACATCCTCACAAACTGGGGGGTGATAAGGTTCCTGTTGCTCCTTAGGATTAACCTTTAATCTTTGCGTCCCCGACTTCATTGCAGCAATGTTTGAAGGTTTCCTTCTACAAAATTCGGTGTTATGGTTATCCCTCTTGCACCATTTACACCATCTTTTCCCTTGGTTCAACGGTTTTTCTTTCATTGAACTTTTGGTCATTGAACTGTGAGTTTCTGTCGCGATAGTCATTTCTTGGCCGCTCAAAGTTTGTCCTACCTTTATTTCCCTGCTCTCTATTATCAAATTTATTAAATTGCTGTGGAGCTTTAAAATTGTCTATGTGCTTCTTTTTAGCACCACTTACCTCTGCCTGAGCTGCCTGATACCTCTCAGCAACATTTAAAATTTCCCCCAACTTCTCTGCACCTTGTTCCATGAGAAATTTTCTCATGTCTGGAGCCATGGACTCTCTCAATTGCTCAATCATGATCATTTCCTTAAGATCTTGGGTCTTCCCCAGAGCCGTCCATTTCTCCAAATAGGTTTCTAGTCTGGCAGAGAATTGGTGGTAGGTCTCCCCAGACAACAGTTTGGCATTTCTAAATTTCTTACGATAAAATTCACCATTCTTCTCGTACCTTAATAACAAAGCCTGCTTTAACATGTCATAATTGTCTTGGTCTTCCCTGTTCATTTTGGCAAATACTTCATAAGAAGTACCTCTCAATCCCTGTGATAGCTTTAAGCTCCACCTCTCTCTCTCTAACCCATATGTAGTAGCTAATAACTCAAAACGTCCTAGGTACCCCTCTATGTCATCGTCTTTTTCAACAAAATGGTCTAAATGAAACCCCATAGCTGAGTTTGAGGCTCCCAGACTGGGCGTAGCATCTGAGGCAAAAGGGCTGGCACCATTTTCAGGAGCCTGGCCTTGTAATTCCAGCTCCCTTAGTCGTAATTCGTGCTCCCTCTGCAACCTTCTATCTTCTGCCTCCCTTTCGGCCTTTTTATCTTCTGCCTCCCTTTCGGCCTTTTTATCTTCTGCCTCCCTTTGCTGTCGTTTTTCTTCTGCCTCAATCTGCAGCCTCTTAGTCTCAGCCTCTAACTTCTTCTCTTCAACCAACCTGTCAGACTCCAATTTTCTTTCAGCCTCTTTTTCTAATCTCCTTTCTTCCCGTTCAATATATTTATCACATTCAGCCGTTACGTATTGAATTAAAATTTGACCATCCATTCCCATCTCCTTCGCGGTGAGCACAGCAGCTGATCTAAATTTTGCCAGCTCCGCCATACTTTTGAGACAATATAATAATATACAAGCTAAATCTCTAACCAGTAAATACACTAAGTACTTCTTATGACTATAGTCTAACTAATTCTAACTAACCAGTTAACTAATTAATTATTACTGGCTGTGAAGATTCACCAACTTTTATCTGCAGGGACACTTTTAATGTTAAAGGGAATTTTACAATTTATTTCCCTACTTTTATTTCTCCCACCAGGAGATCCTAATATTACTGTTGGGCTAATTATCCCCTGGACAAGACCCCAATATATGTAGTGGTGTTGATGGTATTGTATGATGTTGATATTACTAAATGTAATTGTATGAGGCCAGCTGTGAAGGCTCCTGAGATAAAATGTAGTTGAGAATTGTCAGAAGGCCTTTCTTGCTACCACTACGACCTCACACTTAATTTTTTTTTTAATGAATGTGGCTACGTAAAGTGTCTAGGGTTATGATATGTAGTGTGGTGTAATAGGTTATAGATATACCCACAGATATTTAACAAGACTAATAATATTAATAAATGTTAAAATACACTGAACTAACTCACGTGTGTAAAATTTTTGATAAAATTATATTACATTTATTTTGTTCTGGATCAATTTTTTAGGTTGACCAGAACTTAAAAGGATTTAGAGATTATGAAAGAAATGCATGGAATATTATATCATAAATGCAATAGTGTACATATATATATGTACTATACTAGTAGTTTTATTAAAATGTTCTAGTAGTCATCTACTTGGGAGGATAGTTAATGTTTGTGCTGTTGGGGTGGCCTCATCACACCTGTCTATATTGACTACACAGTGTCCAGAAAAATGGTGGGAATTTTTATGAGGGTATTAGTAACTAAACGGGGTTGGTGAATGTCCAGCAGACCAGAGGCTCACTCATCTTTTAGTTGTAGCTCTGGTGCTGAAATCTGGTGGTCCCACCTCTCTGTGCTGGCGGGCAATAATGGTGGTCTCTGTCACAAGTACTGCACAGATACACTCGAGTAAAGTCACCAACTGAATAGTCACTGCTTGGTTGACAACAGAAACTCGCAGCTCTGCAATCAAAGTATGGGCCATGTGTCAAAATCTATTCTCTACCCACGTCTGGACACAACACTGACACAACAACCACATCATACAGACAGGTCAGATCTCTCTGACCAAACAGCACATTTACCATGGTGGTTTTACATCAGATAGATCCTCCCAGACTATAGATTCTGAAAAATATTTATTAGTTTTCTGCTCTAAAAGAGGATAGGTAATATGTTTCATTATTCTCAACACTTGATCTGTCTTGCATAATCCTTGTTGGAGTTTATGTACATTGTTGGTCCCT
This sequence comes from Oreohelix idahoensis, assembly GCA_024509875.1. Taxonomy (NCBI): domain Eukaryota; kingdom Metazoa; phylum Mollusca; class Gastropoda; order Stylommatophora; family Oreohelicidae; genus Oreohelix; species Oreohelix idahoensis. The sequence continues at coordinate 337,204 of JAMPIV010008043.1, read as the reverse complement.
AGACCCTGACTAGGGCGGGGGGTCTAGAGCAAATCCCTACTTGTTTGTAAGGCTAGATTTCGATATGGCAGTATCAAATCACTCAAACATGAAACAATATTCAAAATATATAAGGAAATAATTTCAATCTTACCAGATTATGAATAAATAACACAGAACTGCTAGCAAAACTCAGCTGAGCTGCTGGCTATAGTATGGCGTCCCTAAATTTCTTACACTTTCTTTCATATGGAAATCACCACACTTTAAAATCTGTGTCTATCACTGAACAACTATTGAAGAATGGCCCCACTTTCGCGTCTGAGCGCTAATGATATGATTGTCTGTGGCCAATCACTGCCTAGGTTTATTTTAAATTCAAATTTCCTACCATAAAGTCATTTCAGTCATGCTTCAGTCAAGTATGGATGGTTATCTGTTAGTCGGTCCGTCTCTACTTGTGTTTCTACAAAATGTACTCGATTTTTGAACCAACCTTTCTCTCCCCTCCAAAATTTTGTCGTTAAAAGTTATTTTTAGACACAGCCACCACAAATATCCCTTCTCTTCCATACTACGTAGATTTGAACACCTGCGTTTCGAGGTCGTGTTTTTTTGTGCAATTAGCGACACTTTTAGATTCAATACAGTCTGTCGATGATGTGAACAACACTGTCTTTTGTCATTATCTTCAATATTATCTATCCGTCTGTAAAAGTAAGAACATATTAGTTCACTGCTCAGAATAGGCCATCCGGCCAGCTAATTTTTATATTCCTAACATTAATATTAAGAAAAAAGTACTTTTTAAATTTTGTAATATTCCAAACATCTGCGTTTTAGCCGCTGAATTCAAATCAAGGGCTTGGTATTGCAAAAGCGTCTAATAAATGACTGTGGCGTATTATATCTAAGGTCCCTTCTGTCGAGTTGCTTACTTTTTATGTCAACTTGGGAAACGTGACTTTTCTCCGTTTCCCCCCCAATTGCGTCTCCTTAGCCTTTCTAGTCTCACGCAATCTTTCCAGTCATATTTTTTTTTCCTTTTTGATCCGCCGTTCCCCTCCTGTTTAGCAAGTCAATTATTATGGAGGATGATGACCCGCGGTCTAGGCGATCATGTACTATTCGCAGCCTACGCATTATGTTTTTATCCTTAAATGTTATCTTTGGAGGGATTTTACCGTTGTATCTCTGTCAATTTCACTACAGTTTTGAATTTTGAGATGACATGCAGAGAATATTAGTTTATTTTTGTCTTGAAGAAGATACAACAAGGGTAGTGGGGGATATACCCCAACCAAAATATACAAGTTCTTTGCTATTGGCTTGGCATTTGAGGTGTTAAAATACAACATCTCTGATTGGACTTCACCTCCACGTAGCAATGTGGATGAGTGGGCCGAGTGTTGCTTTAAATCTACAATATTTTAAGATTACGGCACTGCTAATTCAACTCGTCAAGAAGACTGTTCATACATGCCAAGATAAATAATAGGATCGGGATTATAATTTAAAAGACCGGACAACGTATTTTAGCATCTTCTGGACTTTCACAGTAAGAAAACTCTACCTTTACTAATACGAAAAGCCCGGAATTCTAGAAACCTGTATACACAGTCATACGGGGATTCTAGTTAGTAATGCACCAGTCAACGTGGACGAGGCATTTTAACCAAATTGCTGAAGTCAATGCCTGAGCAAGAAGTCTGTATCTCCCAAAGTTATTTGGGTCGGGGTACCAACTGGTGGTACTAGGCTGTGGAACAATTGTGTGGTTTAAGTGACCTTTAGTCAAAACAAGACACCAACATCAGACGGGTCTTGAAGACGCTGGACCTTCTTTGTAATTACCCTACGATACTACCAGGAATGTGTTACAGCCACCAGACTTGACCAGTGATGAGAAGAACCAGTCTATCACCTGCAAGGAACCAACATCGGCTGGAGCAGAAGCCAACCGACACCTTACTGGCAGCTAAGCACCCACTTAAAGCTGCCAAGTGAACTCTTAGAACAAACATTTTAGAACATAACTAGACTATCACCTATGATGAATCCATAAGACTAAAATGTTCTCTATCTTTATTTATTTTATAATGTTAACTATAATTAATTATTAAATTTGATATCTGTATATATACAGATTTTGTCAGTAGTGAAACGTCGAAAGCTTGCCTGGTTTGGGCATGTAACTCGTCATGACTCCCTTTCGAAAACGATCCTCCAGGGAACAGTCGATGGTAAACGGAGAAGAGGAAGGCAAAGAAAATCCTGGGATGATAACATCAAAGAATGGGCAGGACACGGTTTTTCCACACTTGTACGCATTGCTGAGGACAGAGAGCAGTGGAGGACCCTGTCTGCTGATGCTTCCACCATGGCACCCCTACGACCCATGACGGGTTACGGGTTGAGATGATGATGATATATACAAAGTTATAGTTGGTTTAATCATTTTGAGTGAACTGCACTCGTATGTCTCAGTCATATTAAATACAAATAGAGCTATTATAGTAATATTTTACTGATTTAAATCAGATTGGGGCTCATAAAACGAGAAAATTCTCTTCTCTTTATAGAAGATAAAAAGTCTATTACGGCCTTAATAACATCAGCTGTGGTACTTGATTTCTTAAATTCCAATGAGGCTCCCTAGAATTGAAGCACCATTGTCCAATTCAAATCTCTGCCAAGAGTAATTGTGAGAGAAATGTAGATACATTTGAAGACCCTCAGTAGATACTCTGAATTTTGGTCACTGTTGGACCATCGCTGCAGAGCAAGGGAAGAAATCCCGTGACAAAACCTTTATGATTGTCCAGCCGTTATCCCGAACTGGACTTTAATAGCCACAGCACAGTTGGATAAGATAGGTGTAAATTAAGAAATGTACGAAAGATATGTAGGATCTGATAAGTGGCTCGTTACAAGTTAGGGGTGTGTGGTAAAGTCAGTCCGTATTACCCCTCCCTCTCAATAAATCCCTTGATTCAAAATCTAAGAAAGTAGTTTTACAACTTTTTAACCAGCTAATATATTTGGAAAAAATCGTTAAGGGAAAAAGGTCACACTACTACTAAGAATTGGATAAACATAAATAACACATAAGGAAGGGAAACCCGAGGCCTGTAAACAGTAAATTAATATTAGACAAACATAAAGGTATGTTTTCAGGCACTCGTAAGAAATAAAGAAGTAGAACACTTGGACAACAGAAAAACAACAGACGTGAGTGGCTTACCCAGGGTGATTCGCTTGATAGCTAGGCGGAGTTGTCGTACGGAAGGTACGGGGTTCGAACCCTGGGTAAGCCACTCACGTCTGTTGTTTTTCTGTTGTCCAAGTGTTCTACTTCTTTATTTCTTACGAGTGCCTGAAAACATACCTTTATGTTTGTCTAATATTAATTTACTAAGAATTGGACGTAATATTTGAATATTTTTCTATTATAGTGGAAAGGGGATCTCCTTCCCTACTACCCATCCGTCCTATTAGTTTGGTGAAGGTTGTTGTCTAAAAATAACTACATTTGAAAAATAATCGAGTAATAAACTACAGTAGTTATATTTTTTTCAAGAACGTCGCATTTTTAAAAAACGCCAGAGGTCTGCTTGCGTTTTGAAACTATTAACGCCACGCGATGGTACCCATCCCTTTTATCACAGGATTTTTCGTTACTCAGTACTAAATTTTAAATATAACATAAAACCGTTTTGGCAGTCGGCCAACACGAGTTTCGTTTAAAAAAAGACGGGAGAGAGAGAAAAAGAGGAGGGGGTTAGCTTGGAAAAAGTCTAAACCCACTTGGGTATTGTCAAACTGAAACTAATGAACCAAACGAGTGCAGGGGAGGAAAAGGAGCCAAAGAAAGACAGAAAACGTAGATTGCATTCTATAGAAGGATGAATAAAAAGGAAAGGACAGAACGGAATTAAAAACGGTAATGTTGCTTATTCAATACTATACTATTCCCTATAAAAACGTATCTAGACTTAGAGTAAAAGTATTTTGTTCAGAATAAATAAAGAGAAAAGTACAAAGATGCAAATTTAGATAAAGACGTAGATGAAAACATACTGGCTAGATAAAGGACACTAGCCTGATTAATAATCACTTTTCATCTTTTAAATCGCTTCAAAAGTGACTGAGTTATTGCATAAAATAAAAATTACTACAGACCGACAGACACACTGGTAACCGTTCTTTTTTGTAAAAACCTTGGGATGTAATTTTTTTTTCTAGACGCGTTGTTTGGAAGCAAGTCAAATTGGCGTAGTTTAAATTGATTGGCTAATGTTAGTCTAAACATAGATGGAATAAAACTAACGCTTTTGCTACGCATGGTACCACTTGAAAAATATTTCCTACAAGCAAGGTTCAAGGCAGAGCAATTAATGACCGAATTGCCTTTGCGTCTGGAACAGCAGCTATCTAAAGTTGATCCATTGATAGCCTGTTAACCTTTAACAAATTGTGTGATTTATTTCATTGATTGCGGTAAGATGAATAACTTTTTTAAATACATTTTTAGAAGATAGAGGCCAACCCAGATAAGGGCGCCATAACATTGTTTGTGTATGACATTTGCCTTTGTGGAAGATTGCGACATACTAGGAGCACAGGCATGTCTAAGCAGACGTAGGAAGCAAATCCAAAAAAAAATTGAGTTGAATAATATCATACTTTATTTGGACTGTAAGACCAGAAAGTCACTGGCAGGCCTATTGTTATATTAACTCTGGAGAAAAAGAAAAGATTGTATTCCAGCTGAAGATGAAGATGATGTATAGTGACATGGGCGTTGAGACTATGGGGAAAAGAAGATACCAACTGTTTATGAAGCAGTCACAGTAAAGTTAAAGACGGTAGCTAATTTAGTTAGCTCTTTTATCTGATCACAATACATGTTTAATGATGTTAAATTGGTAGTGGTGGAGATAATTAACTAGAGACTTAGGGAGGCTTGTTCCTCTTGTTTCAGGGTTACATCATCCAGTATCAAGTTGGTCAGAAGCCGGAGCTGCAGAATTTGAGGCAACCTACCAGTTGTTTCTATATGAAAGCCTAATTGTACTACCAGTCTCCAGTATACACTGTAGTAAAGCAGTGCAGTTTTTCTCGAGCAAGTCATTCAGTGTCAACAAGAATTTAAAGATAAGCAAAAATCTTGCGGGCTTATATGCAAACTCAAATGTGTTTAATCTCCACCCTATTCAGAAACATATTGTGACATGATGCGTCCACCAGTCTTTCCCAATATTGACTCTTCATAGAACAGTATTTTCCAACAGGGAATAAACGTTTATAACATTAAAATATTAAGATCTATGGGACAGATGTCCTTCATGTGCATTTAATTTTGTACAAAACCACATTTTCATTTTTAAGTTTTAAACATTCCTGTCCTAAAAGATTTGAGGGACAGGAAATTAAAATTGTACATTAATATCATAACTTTAAAACCAGTCTTCTTTTATTCAATTTTAGTGAGTTAAAATTGTGTTTGTTAAACGCATTTTACACTACATTTTCATTACCCTAGACACCAAGCCATATAAATAACATCACAAACACTAGATACCCAAAATAAATCGCAGAGTGAGATCGTAGGGTGGTAGCAGTGAGGTACCCTGAGAACATCATCATCAACTATTAGACTCAGGGACTTGCATAGCTGACATCACTCTGTAGACACGTACTAATTACTTTCTTTAACATCAAAACCCACCACAGGGTGAACAGGAAGGCGAATATTCTCACAAAGATAATGTCTGATAAGTGCACTTGAGAATGGATTCTGTTTCCTTGCCACAAATCTCCCCCTATTATTCTTACTGAATATTATAATTATTATTTAGCCCCCGACCTCTCATACTGAAGAAATGACACATAAATGGATTTAAAAGATAGTACATGTAAGAAACTCACTCGACCAATTGGTAAAAGTATAAATGTACAGATAACACTAGTCAACAAATTTTCAAAAGTTATTTGTACCAGAAATTAATTATACCATTTCTTATTGATTTTGACATGCTGATTTCAAATATCATAATGAAATTCACCAATTGGCTCTGGTTTGTTTTTAAATGATGAATTTACATTACAGTAAAACAAATAATGTATCCTTTTTTAATTCTCTGGTGTGAACAGCTAATCTTTCTACTTTAGCATTATAAAAATTGTGGTTACATACTCAATTAATTGATATTTCAACATAAAATGATAGAAAAAATAAAAACTTTATTTAAAGTTCACATATCATGTTTTAAAAAGGCACATTTGAACCCATTTCGTCATTATTCAGTAGCTTTTCGAGCTCTCTTTGCTTGCTTCTTGTAGTCAATCGATGAGGTGTCTCTTGTCACAGTCCAACAGTAATCAGCAAGCATTGAAGGGCTCCAGTTGCCTTGATACCTTGTCTCCATAGCAGCAATGCCCTGGTGAAATCGTTCACCATGCTCATCACTGACCGCTCCACAGTTTGACGTAAAGAAATCCAGATGAGAATCCAGAAAATGAATTTTCAAAGACATGTTGCAGCCAAGACTCTTATACTTCAGAAGGAGATTTTCTACAATTTCATTGTAATTATCAGATCTGTTGTTTCCAAGAAAATTGTCCACCACTAGCCATGCTGCTTTTTCCATGCCATGCAACATGCAAATAAACTCGTCATCATGAAGAAGTTTTCGAATTTGCGGACCAACAAATACTCCCTCTCTTATTTTAGCTTCACTCAGTTTTTGAAAATTTTCTGATGAGGTATTTGAAAGCATCATCTGTTTTCTCCATTGCCTTGACAAAGTTTTTCATGAGACCCAGCTTAATGTGCAAGGGTGGCAACAAAATCTTGCTGGTGTCGACAAGTGCCGGGTTCTCAACGTTCTTACTGCCAGGCTGCAATAACTGCCTGATTGGCCAATGTCTTCTGATGTAATGGTCACGTCGTGCACGGCTATCCCACTCACAGAGAAAGCAACAGTACTTCATGTATCCACCCTGTAGTCCAAGCAAAAGAGCGACCACTTTTAAGTCACCGCAAAGTGACCAATGATGATGATCGTAGTTTATACACTTCAAAAGCTGCTTAACGTTTTCATAAGTTTCTTTCATATGAACTGCGTGACCAACTGCAATTGACGGTAACACATTACCATTATTCAACAAAACAGATTTAAGACTCGTCTTGGATGAATCAATGAAAAGCCTCCACTCTTCCGGTATGTAATTGATTTTGAGGGCTGCCATTAAACCAGAAATGTTGTGGCACGCAGAAAGGTCACCCTCTTTGAAAAAGAATGTAATAAGAGGCTTCTGGTGGTTCCTATACACAGAAATTGTAACATCTTCTGTCAGGAGATTCCACTGTTGCAATCTGGAACCCAAAAGCTCCGCCTTGTTCTTCGGTAAATTCAGATCTCTTACAAGATCATTCAGTTCACATTTGGTTATTAAGTGTGGTTTAGTGGATGTAGTTTGCTCAAAATCTGGGTCGCTTGAGGTTGATGGTTCAAGACCACCAATGTCCTCTTCTTCATCAGTGGAACCAGCTGAAAATGATTCTGGCACTTTGGGAACTGGTAGGTCATCGCCATGTGGTACCGGACGTATTGCATGTAAGGCATAGCTTGCATTTGCCAGTCAACCACAGTTTAAGATGTGCTGCACATGTATTGCAGCATCTGTGTGGCGCCCAGCTCTTATCTTGATCTCCTATTCTGCAGCCACAATACAAACTGTACGCCTTCTTAATCACTTTAGTTATATATCGTTTTTGTGATAGAAATGTCACCTCACCACATATATAACAGAAATTATTAGCACTGTTCACACATGTCCTAGGCATTTTTAACTACGATACTTTTGATTAGGACAAATGAACTAACTAATGGCAAAATTTAATCAGAGGTAAGATATTTATACACAAAGGTGATGTAATCATAGGTAGGATTGCATCATCAACTTCTAGTTTCTAGTTTTTATTGGTCATTAGAAAAAAATTATGCAATCGCCCACAACAGTTGCGTCATATATATAAATTGACCGTAATTAAATAAACTAGTAGCATATATCTTGAAAACTAGAGCCTATCAACATTTTTTAATGTCATTTTCGTTTTCAGCACACCAAAATTAGTTAAGATCAGCTATTTTCATTTCTGGTACATTTTGGTTGTTGACTAGTGTAATTAATCCCTAAACCACATATACGACACAAAGAAAAATGAAAAGGTAATCGAAAATAATAATATGGTCATAAACACGGAATGACTAAAAGTCCTAGTATGTCCTACTAATCATCATTAGCACTGGTGTGACTATAATGAGAGTTGCCTAACGTTATGGATTGTAAAGTTCCTTGTTGATAATCTGGAAGGCACTTTAAAAAGTTTATTCGGGTGAAAGTTCTGTTTGAAATTTTAAATAAGATCTCTGAGATATCTGGCTGAAAAATAATCCTTAGGCTTTATGGACTTAGCTGTAATCCGTTGTTGTCAGCCCTGGTGCAGGATGTTAGGTGCTGTCATCCAGCAGCAATATGACGTTACACGTGCGAGCGTTGATCTATGCCCCGTTATGCTTAGGAGTTGACGAGATCTCTGGCTTTAGGTTCTGCTGATCGGTCAAAAGACTGTTACCGTCAGGCGCCGGACACTGAATTCTGCAACTGCGAATGTTGTCCGCTCAGAAACCTGAAAGTCTGAAGACACAAATGTGGCTTCATGAGTTTTCCTGTCATATGGGAACAGCTATCATTCCCATTCAAACCGCATGCACCAGGCATATCAGAATTATCATCTTTCATTCAATAAGAGGACTATTATGTCATATAATCTAGAGATTACAGGCAAACGTCCATGTTATATAAGATATTTATACTTCACTTTCATACATTAAACACATCAGGCATATCAATGTTATATTCATCTGACTTCCTTTCTTGATATGGCTATTGTGTCACGGAGTCTAGAGTTTACATGCAAATTTATATGTTATATATGATATGCATACTTCACTATCACACAGTCATGCATCAGACATATCAACGTAATGTCCTCTGACTTCATCTCATAGTCTAGACAGGATAGGTAAACTTAGACCTATGTGACTTCAGGAGTTAATTAGTTTAGCCAATCTCTTTTCCCAAGAACTGTGTTCTACACTGATAGTCCGTTCCTTCACTCAATGATGTTTAACAATAACATATAATATATTTATATTACACTCATAGATAAAGTGAGTGACCGACCGGTCTAGCGCTCAGAGCGCATTCCTTTGTAGCACAACCATATTGGTTTTGAGACCGAAACCTGGCAGTGGCACACTCCAGTTTACCGGCTGTAAATGTGCATTCATCTGTGCTCCTGAATTAGGGAAGGAAAAGGCAGCGAGGAAGGAAACTGGTCACCTAACCTGGTAAAAGCTGGATATTTCATGGTGAAGCTTCTAACACTTCATTTCCCTATGGCAATCTCTGCCATGGGCCTGCCTTTATCTTTGTAACAGATAAAGCAATTAATATTATAGATGTTTTCATCTTTTGGCTGTGGGGCTAGTTGTGATAAGTTTTTTATACAAGCAACAGTCACTCACATAGCCGCCGTGTAGATCATATTAAGAATTACATACATTTACACCAATGTCTACATACATATTTTGCGAAGTCTATACGAACCTGAACAGAGTGAAATCATATTATACAACTTGGTTAACACAAAGAGTTTGTAATCTAGACTTCCTCGCCATTTAGATGCACTCGGTCCACGGGTTGAGGGTGTAAGTAGCGTTTGGATCTAAACCTCTAGCTTTTATGAATCTCTCACATGTTCTAGATCGTTCGTAGGTTTTTCACCGTTGCTCACGTTACTGAAATGTGAGGGGTGGGTAATGGGTGTTCCAACGTAATTACTCATAAATTCTCTCCCCGGCCTCTGAGCTAGTAGTGACGGAATCTTGACCTGCGTATCGCGTGGGGAAGCTACCCCACGTGGTAATTACTGGTTACACCGCAGGCACACACGTGCTGGCCTATACAACTGACACTGGTGCGTTTTCCGTCAGATCCATAAAACAGGATACACTATAGCAATGGAGGCTTCCAGACTTTAAGACGCCTTGATACTCTTAACAAAGGTATTTTCTTTGGCCATGGGTTATTACCTGGGGCTTACGCTTTTGCGATATTTGCTCAGTGACCATTAGTAAGCGCCGTGATGTTTGAGAAAGAGAAACGCTGACTACAGCGCCGAAAAGACCGTAATGTAACATGAAAATTACTGAGAATAAAGAAGAGAGGAAGAGGGAAAGGAAAGGAGACAAAGATGGAGAGAGAAATAGACCGTGTTACGACAATGATAGAACTGTTTATTCAAGGCAGCTATGCTTATTTCGGGCGTCTACGTTGCAGAGTGGTTAGCGTGCTTGCTTCATTTGCCGAAGGTACCTGGCTCAAAACCGTCGCGTCACATTCCCGTCAAACCACCTGTAACAATAAGCCATTAACTCTGCTCTATGTTAGGGAAAGCACACGCGGCAAAGAAGGGAACTGATCACCCCACCTCGTAAAGCTGAGACATAAGTCTCTAATAATTCACTTCCCGGAAGTCAGCGTTTGCTACAGGACAACGTAGCCTAACCTATTGCTTACTTCATGCTGGCTTTGCTTACTTCATGGTGGTAGACCTTACTTTATGTACGTTATCCTAACTTACTTCATGTTTCTGCAGTTGTTTAAATATCAGGACTTTTAAGTTGATGATAGCACTGTTTTCTAATCTAATGATCTTTTTCTTCCGCAGTCTTGTCTCCAACATCCCCTTCTTCAGCTCCCACTCAGCTGAATGAGATCAAGGTCCAGGTGAATCCGGCTAGCATCAAGAAAACAAATCTGACAGTCACCAGGGTTGACAAGTTGCAAGGAATGTCGTGCTTAGTAAGTCTGAGTTTTATCTGTGTTCACTTTTAAGCAAGAGCAGATACTAAAAGTTACGAGAATCATATGTCTTCGGAATCAGATGATAACACTGCGTAAAACTCTGTGCCTGCCATCAATGGTACCTATACCTTGTAGCGGTATGGCGGCTTGCGTACCATGACAATCCCCAGAGTTATGCCAGCGGGAGTTTTATTCCCGGCAGATTCAAGGAAGCTGGACAGGTCGGCACGAGTAGGGGTCAGACACAAGCTGGTACCTTGGGTCTCCAGGTTGTGGGTTTTAGCATAGGGCTGACACCCTGTCGTACATTTTTTAAGATAGGTCTTGCAATATTTATGGTCCGGTCTGAGCAGAGTTGCTAGTGGTAAATATGTGAGAATAAGGGTGTAATAAAATAGATTTTCACGAGGTGATAGTGTAAGAGGAAGGTCAGTCTCTGGATTGAGTAGTTTCTCTAATCCAGCCTATCTATACTACTATATTTTAATCAGACGAACTTTCTCTCCTCATATCAAATATAAGTTTCACTGCACCCATATACGCACACAATTATGTGACGAATACGCACAGATGTGAAAAACTATGGGTAATAGATATGGGTATGGGTTTGACCAACACATTAAATTAAGTTTTTGTTTAGTTTATTATCAATTAAACTTTACAACATCGAACATATATATCAATAAATTATATTACAGACATGGGAAAATAATCCCATAAATGCCCTCCGCTCTTGTGAAGAAATAAAGATCCCCAAAAGAAGTTAATAAACCCAAAGTTCAAAGGTTAGCATTAGGGTATGGAATAGTCAGTAAAGAAAAGAACAAGTTCCTAGTTAAGCTATCCCGTAAATACTCAGTTCAGTGAGATTTTAAAAAAAGTTAGTATAATGATTGTAACAAAGGAAAATATTTTTCTCTGTCTCTGTCTTTCAATCTGTCATTCTGTGGCCACAAACATACTCGCTTACCCAGTACTTGGCGTAGGTATCTCTTGGAAAAAACCACTAACAATAGTATGAACTATCGTGTCAGGTTGGTTGCCAAATCTGGCCCCAGACTAGCCTTTGTACTTAATAAACAATGTCAAGGTATCGCCAAAATTGGTGCGTTAATTGTTTTCCCGCATATAGTGGTTGAAGTAAAGCGTATTCGGGACTGTCACAGTCATAGAAACAAAAAATAGTACCTGTATTGTCCAACTTCTGGTTGTTGAGACAACTGTTACGTTATGCACACTGATAATGATAAATCCTATCGGCTTTTCTCTGAGTTGAGTGCCGGTTATGAAAAAAAAACAGCGAATTCCCCTGGGTAAAATCCACTTGGGAAACCGTCTGTCATAGGTCGAGTAAACTGTTATATATTTTGCCACAGCGGGCTGATAAAATTGGATAGAAAAATCTGGTATTTTGCAAGTCCAGTTTAATATTATTCTTATTGTTTATAGTTTGGTCTCTCTCATGAATGAAGAAAGTTGACTGCACAGGTCAAAATCGAAGACCCAATAATAACAATAATGTCACTGGTAACCTATAAGACCGCTGGTTCGCTGGTTTTTGATCGAGCCTAAATTAGGAAGAAACAAAACATTTAACCCAAAATGACAGTACTATGCTATCACGCGTAGTGTGATCTCTTATCCTCTCTGTACTCTAATTAACTTAAAATACACACGGTATCTTAGTCTAACCTATCGCTCTTCGCTTCAGCGGGTCCGGTTGGGTTTTAGGTATGCGCCTTTCCCCTCCCGCCCAGTAAAACACTCAGCGCACAGTATCAGGGTTAATTTAATTAATACTCCTTTAACACATATCGCTGGTCATTACTAGCTATTTGATGGTTGGCGTCTATCGTTTTAACACGTGATATAAACACTAGTCATTTAAAAAATGTACACTCAACGAAATATAATGCGCGTACTACTCTGTCACGTTTAACATTATACGAAAGTCCTCGAAAAATGCTTGATGGATTTTACTTTACTGAACCACTGGTAACAGAATATCTGCGCGTTTTGCTATTTCGCTAGTCTTAACGCTCGGGAATAGCAGTGAATAAAATGGTAAAACTTTTAACACATTTAATACTTAAGCACAACTAAAATATTACCACAATCAGAAATGTAAATCCCCACGGGACAATTCAACACATTTAGCGAATAAAATGGTTCCTAGTCTGGCGTGTTTAGATTCATCCAAATATTCTGATAGACTGATAACTGACTCAGGAGAGACGACAGAATATATACATAGTTTAGTGTGATATCTCTGAAAGATGGCAAAAGTCACAGCTAGGGCGTTTTCATGAGAATTCGCGAGCTTGGCTTCACGAGATAAAAGATTCTACGGTTCGCTCCCCCGCTTATGCCGAACGGCATCAGAGAACAGTCTCTTGCGAGCGGACCGTCATGATTATCTCCCCTTTATTTTAGATCAAATGCTTAATTCCCTTGAAAATGTCGGACATCAAAGATGACCGGGAAATATTATAATCGCCTTTGAAGTTGCTACTAAGTCTGATCAGTTTCATCACGTGCTTTCTGTCACTTCCCGATGATTGACATGTCTGCTAGCGCGAGAATTCTGTTAAACAGACCGGTTCGCCCCCCCCCCCCCCCCCTATCATCGGGTATGATGCGAAGAATAGGTAAACAAACCGTTAGCACAAGAAAGACGGGAAAAATAGGCGTGACTAAAATGTCAGTTCACAGACAGCGAATTGCATGGGTTTTCTTCGTAGCAAAACGTAACGCTAATGAGGAGCAAAGGTGTTCGGATTTATGTAATCTATTTAATATACGCGTCACACGCCCCTGTCTATGTAAAAATCCACAATCGTTACGGAAACAGCAACAAATGAACAACCTTTGCTGCCGGATGGACATCCGGAGTCGGAAGCTCGTATGAATGCCAGTGGTGAAAGCCGAAAGGAAGCCACTGACATGAAAACGGACATCTTGGCCGCTAAACAAGAAACCAGAATTGGAACGAGACAGGAAAACTGAAACAGATTGTAACGAAAATGAAAAATTACAGACTACAGATTATACAAACCATGAATAAGTGAGAGTAGATGGACGGGAGCAGGAAGAGTAAAAACAGCAACAAGGGAAGCAGTACTTGACTCGGGAAGATATGATGGCCAACACAGTGTAGGCGTAGTCATTATCCTGAAGAATGGCATAGAAAGAACATTATTGAAATGGAAGCCAATCAACAATAGAGTGATAAAGAGCGAGATTGAGAGGGAGATTCACTAACATCACCATAATACAATATCATGTACCAACAAACGACGGTGGCAAAGAGGACAAGGATGCGTTTTACCAACAATTACAAAAAGAAATACTATGCACACCAAGGTATGATCTTACCACAATAAGTGCAGATCTCAATGCTAAGATTGAACACATAATACATATAACGAAAATAGTAATGGGAAGACACGGTAGCGAAATAGCAAATGAAAACGGTGATACATTAATATGCTTTTGTGGCATTAACAACCTTGTCATTGGTAGAACGCTTTTTCAACGCAAAAAAAAAAAATCTACAAATTAACGTGGATTCACCAAATGGCAGCGACAGAAACCAGATAGACCCCATTATGATTAATGACAGATGGAGGCATTTTCTGCAAGATGTGGAAGTAAGAAGAGGCGCTGATATGGTAAGTGATTATCACCTAGTACTAGCAATAATAAAGATGATGATCAAGGCTAGTGGACGAAAAACTACAAAACAGAGAAGATTTGACATCAGTAAATTGAATAACCCTCTCACGAGAAAAGCACTTGTATCTGAAATAAAGAAAAGTTACAAAACTGCTAAGAGCCAGGAAGAGACAGCAGTTCAAAGTGTAGACAAGAAATTCCGTACAATTTCAACAGTATATAGAAAGAAAGCAGCAAAACTTGCTTGAGATTCCAGGAAAGGAAGACACAAGATTGGATAACACCAGAAACGTTGAAAACCATTGAGATGAGTAAAGGAATAAAAAACAGAAAATAGAAGCACAGTCCTCTAGGCTGAAGGAAATATATAGTGGACAGTATAGTCAGCTAAGCAAGGAAATAAACGTCAAACCCGAGCTGACAAACGGAAATTCATAGATAACCTTGAAAGTAAGACAGAAGAAACAGCGCTGAGGAATGAACAAAGTAACGGTGTACAAATTTAAATTATATGGTTCCTAAATAGGACCACTGTGGTGTACAAGGTAACAAAAACGATCACTGGAAAACAGAGCGCAAACAACGTTACACTAATTAGAGACAAGAACGGAAATCTCATCCTACAGAACATGGAGGCAAGAAGCAAGATGGGCAGAACACTTCAGAGAAACACTAATTAAAGCCCTTCCAGAGTCACAATTGAACATTACAGAGGCAAAAAATGATCTAAATACAAATATAGATATTCCACGTAGGGAAGAAATCATCACAGCTATCAAAGGGTCGAAGAACGGAAAAGCTCCAGGCAATGACAATCTAAATGCAGAGCTATTTAAAACAGATCCTGTATTAGCGGCTGAGCTATTAAAACCACTATTTGCACAAATTTGGCAGAGACAACACCAGTGGAGTGGAACAAAGGAATAATTGTTAAATTGCCAAAGAAAGGTGTCCTCCCTGATTGCATCAACTGGAGAGGAATTACTCTCTTATCTGTTTGCAGCAAAATATTGGGCAGAGTAATTATTCAAAGAATTTCAAGAGCACTAAACCATACACTGAAGGAGGAGCAAGCAGGATTCAGAAGAAACAGACCAGAAGGCGATCAAAAGTAATGCCTAAGTAGTTTGGATTTTTGTATAAATCCCATCTCATTGTAACATCAACGGCAATGAAGAAGCTGACAGATTGGCGGAAATCTACCTCTGCTTGATGCAAGCAAACTTTCAAGTAGGCAAAGAGTTTTATCAGAATCAGATACAGAAGCAAATAGGATGCAGAGCATCCAGGTCACACACAAATTGATGCATACTACCTTCTAAACAGAAGAGAACAAGTGGTAATCTTCAGACTCCGCACGGACCACAGTAGAATGGGATATACAGAGACAGCCTGAGGAAAATACTGAGGGCTTATGGAATCCCTAAATGCATGGTTTCAGTCATTACAAATGTATATGCGAATTCCCCATTCAGTGGTGGACAGAGCAAGGTAAATTTTGAGGTGATAACAAGAGAGCAGCAGGCATACCCCTTATCAACACTGTTTTTAGCTGTCATAGACTAGGTGATGCGCCAGACAACAGCGGATGCCCCTAGAGGAATAATATGGACAGCATTCTCTACACTGGAGGATCTAGAATATGCAGATGACATTGCACTATTCGAGCACTTACATCAACACTTCCAAGAAAAAACAGACCGACTAAATAAACATAAAACAACAGCTGACACTAAACATTCATCCCAAGAAGACAGAAGTAATGACACAAAATGTAAGAAATCCTACACCCGTAAAAATAAGGAACCAAGAAATGGAAAATAGAAACACATAGCTGCGTAGTTTCTCATCTTCTGTACGGTGCAGAATGCTGGTGAGAAACAGAAAAAGGAAATGTCCAAATTGTCCTCTTTCCACACAACCTGTCTAAGGAAAATTCTTCGAATTTTCTGGCCTAGCACCATCACCAACCAAGACCGACTCAGAGCCACCAAGAAGACATGCACACCATCATAGCGGGTAGACGCTGAAATTGGGTTGGCCACATCCTTAGAAGAGACCCTGACATCATCATCAGAACTGCCACGCCATGGACTCCAGAAGGAAAGCGAAAGCAAAGACTGAAAAAAGACACTTGGCAGAGGTGCTAAACATGAACCACAGCTGGGGCACCACACGAAGGATGGCTGTCAACCGAGCAAAGTGGAGACAATTTGTTGCTGCCCTACAAGACGTCACTGGGCGTGATGGTCACTGATGCTTTGTCAGTCAGCGACCAAGGGCCAAAGAAGAAGAAGGAGAGATAAGTAACTCTATGCATCAAACAGTACAAAATCGGTGGGACTTATAAATGTTTTTCCTGTTCCGTCGGCTTTTCACTTCCAGTGGAGCACAAAGAAATTAATTTGTGTCAAGCTCTTCACTCTTGCACCATCAGTTTAAGTTCTTTCATTATGTTCTTTAACATTCTTGTGTCTGTTCCAGTGTTCTTCTCCGTATGTTTTTATTATTCCTCTATTTCTGTTTCCCTTGGGATTCCAGAATAAGAACTGTCTACTTATTCTAAACTGGTTTTCTCATTATGTTTGCTATTCTCTTGTTCTACTGGTATTTGTTTCGTTGTTCATCAGTTCTATGATGGCGGTCATGCTCCACTTTACTTTTCAGCACAAGCGCCTATTTATGGAAGCGTGTAAATTCTTGGATGCCGATTTCGTTGTTGTTTTTTTTTTCTTCTTTGTAGTGTCGCATTTGTTTGTTTGTTTTTCACCTATAACAAAACTTTAATATCCTGTTCAACCTGGCCCGAACTGGGCATCGTGTTAAAGTATGTAAACAGATAATTATGACATAGGGATACTGGCTTGTAAAGAGAAGAAAGAGAACTCTTCGAGATAAGGAGAAGTAGAGGAGAAGGCGAATACACCCCGCTAGATAATGATGTTTTAATAGTCCTGAAGAGCTAGTTCTATAGCTCCCATAGGAAAAAAAAATTCTATCCCTGCTTTTGCGACAAAGAAAAGACCCCCCCCCCCCCCACCAACCTCGGAAAAGAAGGATTATGCCTATATGTAAACTCCTAACAGAGTCATCACCAACATGAGGATGAGTTAAATTTCAATAGGGCAAAGGTAAGCTTATTTTGTATATTTACTTACTGTCACAAAACGGTTTGTATGCTCTCTTGTCTACTCTGGCAGGATTGCATTAAATTCCTGTGGGAGTGATATTTTGTTATTTATCTTTCCCCTGCCCTTTTTTGTCAACACAGAAATCTCATCCGAAGGTCAATTTTTACATAACTTTCAAACTTCAATTCACTTCAATTCTCCGGTCCATCCCTGAGGGACTAATTGGGTCAGAAAAACGTGACAGTCCCACATTTGATCCCAAGTGAAAGGCTAATGACGGTGTTAGCACAAGATGGGAGTAATCCTTTACAATTCTACAGAATAACAGACTTACATTTTGGAGGTGCAGATAAAGCACGAACAGTCCAGACAAGACGGCCGAATTGTGCCGAGTCATAGTCTGATAACGACGGTTGAATTACGTGGGATATGCAAGTCAGATGATCCCCCAATCTGAGAGGACATGTTAAAGTGTGAAAGGCGTAACTTGAACAAGTAATAATCAGATGTTTACAGCTCAATTTTAGAAAAGTAACGTTTGAAATGTTGCACTTGATGAGTCAAGCAAAATATTTCATCATTAAGAGACATAAATTTAAATGTTCAAATAAGATTGGCTGATACTTTGAGGCGCGAATAACAATTGCGTCGATTTTGGCGTTTGTCCCAACAGAGCAGAAAAGCGGGGGCAGAAAACTTACAATATAATCTGACAATTTTTGCAAGTCTAGTTCACTGTGAGAATCGCTTGCCAAGACGACAACCAACCTGCCAGAGTGAAGAATAAGATCAAATTTCCATTATCAGGACCGAACTTTGTTTGATGATTTTCACAATAGAAAACTCTACAATTTTAACAAGGAAAACCGGAATCTGAGGAAAATGAAACACAGTATCATAGTGGGAACGTATTGTTAAACGTTGCGACCCCCAAGACGTGTGAACAAGGCACCTGCCAGTGACTTAAACTTTCATCTCTGAGCAAACAGTCTGTGAGCCAAGATTGGCGTAAGTTGTACATTTTACATTCTATATTTATATTTCATTTACTAACATGTGAACTAATATGTATATATATTTTAAAAAAAAGGTAAAAAGGTAAAGGATCGTGTTACACGCCCATTGATGCATATTGGGAATATGGTATTAGGCCTATATTTTTTTGACCATTGGCACACTATGGGTGATGTGGTCAGCATCACGCCGGCCGCCTTAAACTTCCCAGAGTTGCCCTGGTACCCAATTTTTGGGGCTGGGTAGACCCTGGAGCCGTTTGCGGTCTAACAAATCCCACCTCAACTGGGGATCGAGCCATGGACCACCGAGCTAGGAAGCCAGTGCATTAACCACTGCACTAACGCGGCTTCAATATATATATATATATATATATATATATATATATATATATATATATATATATATATATATATATATATATATATATATATATTTATATTGCTACGTGAATATTAATATGTGAAAATTGCTAGTGGATGTCCATGTCATTTGAGGCTGGCAACCTCAGCGTATAGAATGATGATTTCATGAACCACCACTGCAAGGGCTGGTGACTGCTTTATTGCTAGTTTCTTAAAGAGAAGTAAAAAACATAGGTAGTCTCAAGTTCCGTATGGAGCAGGGAGGGAAAGATGAAAGACATGATGTACATTCTAATTATAATATTTACATTTTCAAACCAGTTTAAATGTCTATGTAAACATATTCACTTTAAAATTAATGAAAGTTTTCAACCTCTTCAACAAATATAGATGTAAGTGAAAATATATTCAATCTATATTGTGAACATTTTTCAACCAGTTTTGAGGTAAATGTAAACATATTCTATCTATACTATTAACCTTTTCATTTGAAAGTAAAGTAAATATAAAGCTATTTAATTTAAATGTAAAGAAAATTTTTCTGGGGGGATTAATCTCAATTCTCATCAAGGGTAAAGTCTGAGATAGATGGGGTGGTGGAATAGGAAGATGGGGACACATAAGCATGCGTCGGGAAACTAAATACTCAGAGGGTATTTATTCCTGTTCTTTTACCACCTTATTGGTGGTACTAGCTGAGGGTACTAATATCTGGAAAAATGTGAGGGTTGAAGTAGCTTGACGTCGAGCTAGACACCATCATCAGAGGATCTTAGAGACGCGGGACCAGCTTTGCAGTTACTCCTTGATCTTACTAGGAACGTGCTGTGCCTTTAATCTTGACCAGAGACGCGAGAACTCCAGTTGCACAGAACCCAAAAAAACCGCAGCGGGAGAAGAAACTGCCATTTGCAGCTAAGTCAAACCTAAAAGCTGCCAATTGACTTCTTACATAAAACATTATTCCATCACACGGTGATGAAAATTTTCTGTTAAAGATTGTTCAATTTTTTAAACTGTTAAAACTTAGTTGATTTTTAAATTTGTTATTTGTAAATATACACATTTAACTTCGATTTAGTCATTTTGAATGTACTGCATCATTGTCTCAGTCAATTTGCTAAACACACTTTAAACAGAACTATACTAATAAGAGGAATCTCGCTGGATTTACACCAGCTGGGGGCTTGAACGAGCTGAAATTAATAATTGCTTAATTCTTAATAGAAGGCGGCGGATCAGATATAAGTTAACAATTGCCCTTCCCTATGCAGCATTGTTCTTGACTTCTGAAATATCTTATGAAAATTTCCTTGAGATAGAAGCATCTTTATCCTTCTATCTACAACTCTGCCAAGAGTAATCTTGTGTGAAGGTAGACACCTTTGAAGACCCATATTAGATACTCTTGAGTTTTGGCCACTGTTGGACCACTACTGCAAAGCAGGGGAGGCAATTCCGTGACACTTATCTTCTTCAAGTACCATGTCTAGTGGCGTAAGAGATCATGTCTCTCCACAACTTCCTGTCTACAGTACAATTTATCAGTTCTGCTGTTGACTTCTTTCCACGCCTAGATGTCAAAACTGTCCAGTATTTGTCCTGTTTGTCTTCCTCTGTATCTTTTTTCCTTCAATCTTACCTGTTGTTACGAGATGTTCCAGCTTTCCTCTTCTGATAACATGCCGCTAAAAAAGTGGATTGCTTCTTTCTAACTTGTGAAATAAGTTTCCTGTTCGCATTGGCCTCTTTCAGGACATCCTCATTACTCTTTTTTGCTGTATATGGTATTTTTAACATTCTTCTGTAAAAGCACATCTCTGTGGCCTCTAGTGACTTCCCTACTTGTTTTCTAATTATCCATGACTCACTTCCATATGTCAGGATTGGTTCTATATAACACTGAAGAACTCTCTTTCTTACCGACGACTCCAGTTGTGATAAGGTGGACGTGTAATGATGATCTTGTGATTTGTGATTACTTTCGTGCGGCCAATTCACACTCTCGCACCAGGACCATCAACAATAAACTCTTGATTTTAAGGCAGGGGCTGTATTTATTCATACAACTCTTTCAGTGACCCAAACCCACAAAGCAAACTAACTGAACAAATAAACAAATAAGCAAACTAACAAACACCCAACCAGTGCTCAATTGCTTACCTGAAACGCAAAAACACCACCGACTCGTTAAAATCATAATACATAAATAATGAGAAAGTTCATGCTCTCACCTGCCAAACAGCCCGTTCTTCCACGCCACCGGAAACATTAAACTATCACACACACACACATACACACACGCCCATGCGTGTCGTCCAATAAGACTAGATGGTGTTGTGCATGGAGTTGTTACCGAAAGACCTACTGCAAGAGCATATGAATGCTTTGTGCGGGGCTTCATGCGGAGGCCGGCCACATTAGTGGACCCATGCTCCATAAGGAGCGAGAAGAGACCTAATTTATCCTATGTGAACCCACGTGCTCTCATAAACTACCCTACACAAAACAATAATTAAATAATAATAAAATGGGCATAAAATAATATTAAACGATGTGTACAAGCATTACTCTCCTTAATGAGAATAAGCTACCATCTCGCAACCGATCCACATCAATATATGTTTCTACATTGTGAAGCATGTTGTACATGACCACTGCAATGGCATATAAATGCTTCTCGTAGGCTTGTGATGGACACCAGCCGCATTGGTGTTTCCATGCTCCGCAAGGAGCAAAAAAACGCTTCTGTCTCAAAGTGCCTTACGCACAAATGAGTGGCATTACGCTCACCAGAAATCTAAATAACTAAAGCTAGATGCATCCTCTCAAAGGGCATTTAACACTACAACTACATACACAGCAGATGTAACTAAACTAATCACAATAAAAATATACGTTAACTACTTCGCGTTCCACTACAATAAACTATCTTGTCATGAATATAATAAACCAATTTTCATCCAATACTAATAATTCACAGGTTTAACCCCCTTTCCCACATAACACGTGGTGACTAAAAATGTTATTGCCTACTCACAGGCGCCATCTTTATGTACATCAACACGTGGCTAGCGGCTGCCATCTTGCCAAACAGTTAATACGTACTATCTCAATTTCCCTGATATCGTTTCTGTCCAGTTCCATGTATGAAATAGATTCCTATATTCGCTTTTCTGCCCGCTATCATGAATGAAATAAGTTCCTACTATATCCTTACCGCCGTAATCTGGACAACACGACTAATAAAACCTATCCACACATAATTTTCACTCATCTTTAACTTTAAAACTAATTATAATGTCCTTTAAAAAAATCTCTTTTTATCTATTTTCTCAAACACTAGTAACCGGGTCATGCTGAAAATAATTCTAAAGCTACAGTGAAGTAATGGTAATTTCACTAGGAAATAATCTAATCTGCTTTAAAATCAAACTCGCGTGTTCTCATTTCTTTGTTCACCACTCCACCCACACTGGAGTGCCTAACTTCGTTTCTTCCGTCTGGACCGCTCTTTCGAAAAAGGTTTTTTCGTTGGCCCTGTGACGTATAATGGAAATATAGCCACTGTATCCGACAGCCTTTTGTGATCTTGGCGTAGTTTTATAATTCGCTAGCAAGCCATGCATTAACCCCTGCGTTTACTCATACTTAATCCACGCCTCTTTTTACTTGACCATAACAAACGAGTTTGTTTACCAACTTTCGCAACCTGTCATTCATAGCAGGGGGCGAACTACGTTTGTTTACCTGAGTTTCTCATTTGAGCTGATCTGTCAATATTACGATAACTGACAGCCCACACGTGGAAAACACGTGGAAGAGTAACGGCCTTTGAAGATTCTCTATACGGGGAGTTAATCCTTTGATGTTCGTACATACAGGGAAAGATAACTCTGTGATCTCGAGAAACAGGGAAAATCTCGGAAGGAAGCCCGCTACACGGGTTAAGCATCTGTTGTCGGTTAGCAGCGGCCGACAGAAGCGACCGTAAACCTTTTATCTGTGAAACGTAGTTTCAGATTTCTCTGCTAGGGAACAGAGTGTGAAAATTCACATCTTCTAAAGATCATAATAACATGATCGTATATAAACTGCGTCTTTCCCAAATTAGTTATCAGTGTAGCTCAGAATGTTTTGTAGAGTCTAAACACGTTACCTAGAACCATTGGGAATAGATGTGTTAATAGTTTGTGGTGTTTTCTTTCTGGATTTCTGGTAATATAAATTTATGCTTAAGCGATTTAATGTGTTAAGTTTACCATTATAATTCACTGTGACTTTCTAGCGTTAAAACTAGCGAATTAAATAACGTGTAGCTATTTTTATTCCAGAGGTTTCAGTTGTAATGTTAATTTTATCACCCGCTATCACACAGAAAGAGACGGTTTAGTTGACTAATTAATACACTAGGTGCGACTGATAATCGACGGAATAGAATTCACTTTTATTTCATTGTGTGTAATTTAGTAAGTGACGGTGTTTGAATATCATGCGACTAAACAAACAGACGCCGACAATCTAATAGTTATTAATGACAGGCGATATTTGTTGAGTGCGCGTAGGGATAATTAAATCATAATTGACATTATGCGCCGATCGTTGACCGGAGCAGGAGGGGGAAAAGGCTGCATGCCTCAACCAAACTTGCACCCGTTAAGCGACGCGCGATAGGATAGGCTAAACACAACGATCGCCTTTTAACTTTAATCAGGACTGACGGAGAGGATGAGTGATCGTCTCGTCCCTTCCGTGTATATATATATATATATATATATATATATATATATATATTAGTAGTCTTATTTTTCATAATGTTGTTCTATCCTTAGGCATGACCTGATCAAACGGCAACCAGCGGTTTTTTATGTGGCTTTATTGTGGAATATATTTTGGTCCATTTTGATCTATGTTGGCCTTTTCTCCATTTACTGATCGGATTAAAGTAGTCTTCTTTTGGCTTACGCGTCTCCCAGTTCATTTGTGAACAGGACGGGCCAGAGAGACTAACTGACATTTTAAAGAGTAATGTAACTGGACTATAATCACCAGAAAGTATCTATCCATTTTTTTAATCAGTCCATTGTGGAGTAATACCAATAACAGTTCTCCCGACTTCTGATAGTCGTATCCAAGTGGATTTGTCTCCAGCAGAGTTACGCTATTTCAAAATCGGCACTCACCAGAGCCAGCCGATAGGATATACCATCATCATCAATTAACAATAATTAACAGGTTTTAGCAATCAGATGTTTTCCTACTGTTTACTGTGAACACCAGATCTCAGAGAGTCTCGGCATTAACTATCCAAGGTGACAGGGTTTATCCAGGAAAATCAACCACCAAATTAGGTGTTCCCCTTATAAAATTTAATTATTGAAAGGAGGGACTGGGGCCCAATTCGGACGATAAATACTCCGGACCTTAAATACATATTCATGGATTATTCATTCAACGGATTGTTTCACCAAGAATAGGGTAAGAAGCGAGATTGTGTGGCCACGTATGACAGAGAGCGAGTGAAATATTTTCTTTAGTACAGGAAACATTGTATCATATACACTCTGTTTGACTATTGTTTAATTTTATGGGATAACGTTTAGTGGGAACTGTGTTCTTTCTCTACTGTCTATACTGTAACCTAGTGCTAACCTTTAACCTTTGGGGTTATTAACTTGTTGGGTTCTTTTCTTCTCAGGGAGGGGAGGGCATAGGTATTCTGCTATTTTCTATATATATATATATATATATATATATATATATATATATATATATATATATATATATATATATCTGAAATTCTGATGTATTTGATCTTTCTCTTTTAGATATTCGATGTTGTAAAGTTTAGTGATAATAAACAACGAAAGAACTAACTATGTGTGTGTTGATCAGACGCATACCCAAATTTACCACAGTTTTCACGATTGTGTGTCTTGTTGTCACATAGCTGTGAGTGTGTGTGAGTGTTTAGGTAACTTATATTTTCTCAATATAAGGAGGTGCAAGATTGTCTTATACTATATTATAGTCGTATAGATAGGCTGGACTAAAGAAACTACTCAGTCCAGAGACAGATCTTCTCCTTAAACTATTCACTCGTGAAACTCTATTTCTTACACTTTACTTCTCACGTACAATCGCCATCTCCTATACTCAGTCGGGACCATACATAACTTTGAAACTTATCTAAGCACGACAGGCCCCCACTCTCTTTATATGGGCGGCTTGACCAAATCACGCATGGCGTGGTGCGCGCGCGTAGTAATATCAGGCGTCTGGTTTGCGTAGACGAGCTGAGGACTATTTACCGGTGTTCTTGTAAAACATACTGAATGCTGTTTTTGCCTGAGCTATTCTGCTCTTCACTTCTGAGATGCATCTTCCATCCGCTGTTATTAATGTGCCCAGGTATTTGAATTTATTGCCCTGTTTTAAAACCGTTCCATTTACTTCGATAGTGCATTCACTTTTACATCAAGGGTTAGTAAATGATAAAAAGATGGTCGTGGGGGAAAATCCACAAATGGCATAAAAAATAGCAATTAAATAAAAGTGACATTAAAATTCACTAAAGAAAGAAATAATGATTATGAGAATCAGCTAACACTAACAATAATACTGTACTGGGTCCGTGGTCCGTTGATGTGCCGCCGCTGTATGGTCATACTATATTTCAATCAGTGACTGTTCAGTTTTGTATGTTTCATTTCCATCTGACTGATGTTGAAGAAGTGAAGGTACTGCACTAGATGGATCAACATAAGATGTTACATCTATTGCATGTGTAGCAATTGACAGAGCAAGTAGGATATAGTGTTTTTCTTATAAGAGTCGGATTTTTGTTGGATATGTAGGGGATATCCTGAACTATTAAAATGAGCACAAAAAGCTCTTGAATAAAAATACCGTGACAGTTGCTTCTGATAATGAGCTGATGTCCGATGTTGAATATAATAAGGATCCCTTGACTGCTAGCAGAATGTGCCATTACTTGTGCGAGTTCACTATTGCAATGAATCTTCTTGTTGAGTTAGGACATCGTGTGACTTGAAGTTTTCAGAGATTAATATTTTTATTATACAAACTATAATTACCGGCTTAATGCTATTCAGTCAGATTTATGCAGAAAAACACTAGACTCATAGCAGAAGGACTATAATAATGAATATATATTTACACAAACATATATATATATATATATATATATATATATATATATATATATATATATATATATATATATATATATATATATATATATATATATATATATATATATATATATATATATATATATATATATATATATGTATATATATATATATATATATATATATATATATATATATATATATATATATATATATATATATATATATATATATATATATATTCTCGGCGTCTGTGGCCTATTGGATATGAACGCAGTTTCATATTCCAGATATACCAGGTTTGAAATCAGCTGCAGGTGGTTTGGTAGCAGATCGCTTTGTGTGGATTTTTAACAATGGTATAAGCGCCGTACCGTTCAGAAAGCAATGGCAAACTACTGAATGAAAAAAAATTGCCTAGAAAAATCAAATACAGCCAATAAAAGCTGGGGTTGATTGCCACGTCCTGTAAAGGATAAGCAACTAACATATATATTTTGTGTGTGTGTGTATGTGTGTGTGTTGACCGAAAGGTGCAGATATCACAGCTTAGGCGTAAACAGACACAACGCAACCACCGTCCTTTTCAGGACGAACGAAGAAGAAGAATATATATATATATATATATATATATATATATATATATATATATATATATATATATATATATATATATATATATATATATATATATATATATAGGGTTTTTCAAAATATGACAGTAATATTATTTTAGACTCCAGTTGTACAGTGTTCTATATTTAAACTCAAATATTATAAATTTTAATGAATAAAACAAGTTACGTTGTGAATCAAGACCAAGCAATAGATGAATTAACAAGCGTGTGTTGTGCAGTTTGATACAGTAGGTCTTGTACAGTGGTGTAAAGAATAATAGGTCTGTTGAAAACGTCAGCAGTTCAGTAATCTTTCCAGAAAGATCTCTAAGATTAAGTTTCATCTCGTAGAATATAGACTGTAGCTCTTAAGACACAGATTACTGCTGCTAGTCAAAGGATAAATGGAATAACTAACGCAAGGCAATAACTTACGATAAAACACCAATTATAAAATCTAGTAACTCATTTATATGTTACAAATATGAAATAAAAATATTGATTAAAATGAAGTCTGCGTTTGTAGCTAGATAATCAGCAACATCAGTTATTACATTTTAAATTAATCTAAGGTATAATCATATTCAGTACATTTGCAAGACTTACAGGCTCTCTTTCGTGATACGATTAAGGTGATGGTGTTTTCCTCCTGACACAGAGGATTCCAATAGCATACTGAGTTTTTCTTTAATTTATCAACAGAATAGTACAGAATGTGCTCGACTTACGACGCATGCGACTAACGACCACTCGTACTTATAACGGCCGCTCTTGTTATCCTATGATATTATTTTCGATTCCCAAAGTGTGGCCGTAAATTGTGTTTATTTATGTATTCATTTTTTTTTTTACTGTACAGCACAATTCAGTGCAGTTATTCTGTTATAATTTTTCATTACATTATTTCAACATAATCGAAGAGTACATTTAGTTTGAAAATATAACATAACAGACCAACATATTTTAGCATTCAGGCTTCTTAATTGTTAATTTATCTTTATTGTTCATGTAATAAGTGATTTCCTACTTACGCCAAATTCTACTTACGACGGAGTCCTTGGAATGGAACCCGGTCGTAAGTCAAGGAGAGTATATATTTGAACTAAAGAATAATATTGCTTTGTACTTTTTTGTTTAAGATACATAAATTATAATTTGTCAGTGAAATTGGCTGCTGTCATGAAGAATTTATCAGCGAATTATGGACACTGTCGGCAATTTTAGCTTGAAAGTGTTGTCAATTGTTTTAGTTCTGTTTCAGATTTGAAACAAAACAGCTCAGATTTTACCTTTTTCTTCCCCAGTACCGGATACTGGGTTATTTTATGAAACTAATCGAGAGAAAGAAAACGAAAATGGCACAGATGATATTTAATACAACAACAAAAAATTTTAAAAAATAATTTAATTAATTAAACACACTGAGCACGTGATACCTTTTGCTCGCAATAACCAAAAATAATCATTGTAGAACATATTTTGTTAGCAGAAGTAACAAAAGACTATAATTCTTCTTCTTGGATACTTAGCCCAGCTGAGTGAAAAGGCCCTTGAGTATAAGAGTGAGATCCATGTTTGTTTCATAGAAAAGGCGTTTGACAGGGTACCCTGGAGCAAACTTTGGGACTGTTTGGCAAGGAAGAACATTCCATTACCTCTGATTCATGCTATACAGAGCTTCTACAAGTCTTGCAGAAATTATGTGAGGACGGCAAACCATAAATCAGAAGAGTTCAGGACCACCACTGGTGTAAGACAAGGTGATATCCTGTCACCTTATCTTTTCATACTTCTCATGGGCGATGTCATCAAGGCATGTAAGGAGAGAACAAGAAAGTATTCAGTGGGGTACTAGAAGATGAGACAGGTCTGTATTTCAGAGCTGGCATTTGCTGGGGATGTTGCTCTGATTGCTAAATCAGAGGCACATTTCCAAACGAACCTGCAAGTCTGGAAGGAAGAGCTGGAGAAGAGAGGGATGGTCATAAGCAGCTCTAAAACAAAATCCATGGTGATATCACGAGAAGAAAGAAGACATCGGATTAAGCTGGGAGAACAGGTCCTGGAGCTGGTCGGCCACTTTAAATGCCTCAGCTATTATAGACCGAAAGGAAGGCATCAAAGAAGAGTTGGCCACTCGAAAAGCAGCAGCTGGGAGACTTTTTCGGGCCATAAATCGAGGATTCCTCAGCAAGAGAGAGGTGTGTAAGGAAACGAAGATGGCTATATACCGCTCCACCTATGTCCCAGTTTGACATATGGATGCGAGTCATGGGCAGTGACTACAACCCATAAAAGCCAGATCCAAACCTGAGAAATGAGGTATCTGAGGAAGGTGGTTGAAGTAACAAGAAGAGACATGGTCCGCAACCAGACGATACGTCAAGGCCTAAAATCCCACCCCCCTGCAGACCCAAGTAGAACAGTCCCAACTAAGATGGTTTGGCCATGTCTGCAGAATGGGAGAAGATTGGATCCCACGACAGACATGGGAAACAAAGAGCCAGAGATCCAGACCCCCCAGGACGACCCAGAGTCCGCTGGGAGAACAACATTAGACAATCTTTGAAGGACCGAGGACTAGAATGGAACCAGAACAGGAGGAAGACAGCCGATAGGATAGTCTGGCGCTCTCTCTCTTCCAAACCTCTACACCTCACGGTAGAAGGGGAACGACTAAGTAAGGATACTTAGCCCCTGACTGACAAAGCAGTCAGTGGCCATCACGACTAGTTCGCGTCTTGTACGGCAGCAACAAACTGTCCTTATTTTGCTCTGTCGGTGGCCATCCTTTGTGCCATGCGCAAACTCTAGTTCATGCTTGTCATCTCCACCTCCACTGTTCTCCGTCAGGTTTTTTTTTTGGTCTGTCTCTCTTTCTCCGTCCTTCTGGGGACCATAGCATAGCAGTTCTGGTGATGGTGTCAGGGTCCCTTCTGAGGACATGGCCAACCCAGTTCCAGCGTCTGCCCGCAGTGATAGTGTGCATTCCGTTTTTTATACACCGTGTAAGCAGTTCCTGGTTGGAGATGATATTCGACCAAAAAACTCGAAGAATTTTTATTAGGCAGGTTGTGTAGCATGATGATAATTTGGACATTTCCTTTTCTGTTGCTCTCCAGCACTCCGTGCCATACAAAAGTACAGAAAGTACGCAGCTCTGGTTTAATTTTAATTTGGTGTTTGTGCTGTACCTAGAAGATTTCCAAATATTGTTAAGATTTGCAAAGGCTGTTCTGGCTTTATTCATTCTGTAATTGATGTCTTTGCTTGTTCCGTCGTCTGATGTTACTATGCTTCCTAGATATGTAAATGTATTTATTTGTTACAGCTTTTGGTTCCTTATCTTTTGGGCTCAGGATTTATTACATTGAGTGTTATGACCTCTGTCTTATTCAGGCTGATGTTCAGTCCCACTTCTTTGCTATATTTATTCAGTCTGTCTGTTTTTTCTTGGATGGGCTTATGTGAATGTGAGAGTAGTGCAATATCGTCTGCGTATTCTAGATCATCATGTGAGTAGTATAGTAGGTACGCAACGGTTAGGATTGTGGCGGATGCGCGGACTTTTTATATAGTAAAATACTCCGGTCGATGGTGGCGGATGCGCTGACTTTTATATAGCAAAATACTCCGCTCGGTTGTGGCGGATGCGCTGACTTTTATATAAGGAAATACTCCGCTCAATAATGGCGGGCGTGTAGGTTGTGTATTGTGCTGGTAGTGTGTTGTTGTGTTGTTGGTGTGTTTATTCATTTATTACAATATTTATATTACAACAGTTATACGATATATATTTATACGTACTTTACAATATATATATATATATATATATATATATATATATATATATATATATATATATATATATATATATATATATATATATATATATATATATATATATATATATATATATATATATATATACAGACAATATTTATACATGTAGACAAGATTTATACAATATAGATAACAAAAATTTAGTTAATAAATATATTTTATTTTCAAAAGTGTTTTGTTACAGCAGCAGTGTGTTGGTGTGTTTGTTTATACATGAAAAATGTTTTACAAACATTTATTTATACAACATAGATAACAAAGGTTTATAAATAGAAGTATATATTTAATGATCTCTTTTAAAAGAATACTTGAGTTAAAGAGGAAAATATAAACAATCGATAAATTTGTTTATGTATGAGTTTTATAGAAGAAGCTGGCTAATGAGCGTGGTCGGTGGGGTTTTTAACGGAGAGTGTATTGATTTGTGCTGGCGGGGGTGACGACGCATGGTTGTAGCTGGCGGTTGTGACTTTTTTGTGTGTAGTTATTTAAATTTTTGTTGTATTGTTTTGGTCTTGTATTGTTTCTTCATACAGTATATATATACAGGTAGATAATGAACATACAAATCGATAAAATCCTGCACTCTTGAGATAAAGAGGAAAATAGAAAAAAAATCGATAAATTCGCTCAGTATGAATTTGATAGCGGAAGCTGGTTAATGAGCATGGTCGGTGGGGATTTTAACGGAGAGTGTATTGGTTTTTGGCTGGCGGGGGTGATGACGCATGGTTGTGTGTTGGGGTGTAACTGGCGGGTGTGGGTTTTTGTCTGGTGTGTTGTGTGTAGGTATTTTATTATTTTAATTGTTGTGTGTTGTGGTGTTCTTGCGTTGTTTCTTCATACAATATATATATATATATATATATATATATATATATATATATATATATATATATATATATATATATATATATATATATATATATATATATATATATATATATATATATATATATATATATATATATATATATATATATATATATATATATATATATATATATATATGTATGTATATATGTATGTATGTATGTATATATATGTATGTATGTATATGTATGTATGTATGTATACATATATATATACATATATATATACATATATATATACATATATACATACATATATACATACATACATACATATACATACATACATATATATATATATATATATATATATATATATATATATATATATATATATATATATATGTATATATATATATATATATATATATAGATATATATATTTATCTATATATATATATATATATATATATATATATATATATATATATATATATATATATATATATGTATATATATATATATATATATATATATATATATATATATATATATATATATATATATATATATATATATATATATATATATATATATATATATATATATATATATATATATATATATATATATATATATATATATATATATATATATATATATACACACACAGGTAGACAACGGACATAAAAATCTATAAAAACCTGCAATATTGAGATAAAGAGGAAAATATAAAAAATCGATAAATTTTATAGCGGAAGCTGGTTAATGAGCATGGGCGGTGGAGTTTTTAACGGAGATTGTATTGGTTTTTGGCTGGCTGGGGTGATGACGCATGGTTGTAACTGGTGGGTGTGGGTTTTTGTGTGCTTGTATTGTGTATGATTCGGCATTGTGTTGTGTTGTCTTTTTATACAACATAAATATATATATATATATATATATATATATATATATTTATATATATATATATATATATATATATATATATATATATATATATATATATATATATATATAGATATAGGCTTACCATACGTCCCGCTTTGACCGGGACTGTCCCGGTTTGAAGGTATGGTCCCGGCGTCTCGGCCAGTTTATCATTTTGTCCCGGTTAGTTGAAAAAAAAATTAAATCATATTTTATTTCACAAGAACACTGTCCAGTGCTGATAAAACTGTTCTTTGATAATGATTGCGGTGAAATGTATTTGTGGTTTGTGCAAGGGCAACTCACATTGTTTAACAAATCTACCTACATTATGGAAAGTACAAAAGCAAGTGCAAAAGATATTGTCAGTGAGCTTAGAAAATTGAAAAAAAATCTTGAGGAAAGGCGTGATAATAAATTTATACCTCAAGAAGCAAAAAAAAAAAACTTTTTAGAATACTGGAAAATAATGGAAGTATTAATATTAATACAATCCTACAAGAGTTTACAAAATTTTATGACCGATGTCTTTCTTACATTGAGCTATGGGAAAACAGTTTTAATGGATCAGAATCTTTTATTTGGATAAACAACAATGAATTAACATGGTCTGAAATTGAAGCATCAGGTGAACAAATTAATTAAACTCCTGCAAATAGTGCAATAAACTTGGATGAACTGTTTGATGAAGTGGTGATTGCAAAAGGTTTTTGGTCTGCAAACTATGACATTTGGAAAAATACAAGTTGCGAAGAAAAATGGACACAACTATTCAGTCATTTCAAAGAAAAGAACATTTCATTGCCCAATCTTGTCCAAATTATAGAATACATTTTCAGTCTGCCAGGCACATCTGCACCTGTTGAAAGGATATTCTCATTAGTGAATAACCTATGGTCTGAAGAAAGAGGTAGAATGGCTGAATCAACTGTAACAGCTTTATTGCGCTGCAAAGTTAATTGTGAACTAAATTGTAGTTAATTTTTCGACGCGATTAAAAATAATAAAGAATTTTTAAAAGAAGTTCACGCTAGTGATACATATTAATAACTTTTTAATAATAAGTTATGTTCAGTTAAGAGTAATTAACAATTACACTGACAAACAACATTTTTCTTTCTTATATAAGAATAAGTGTTCTTAGGTCAGTTTCTTGCGCTGATTTCAAATTTGAAATCTGTTTATCTCTATCACATCGGGTTCTTCAGATATTTGTGAATAAATATATTTTTGGGAAACCGTTATTTGCTCCGTTTCATTTTTACTATATAACTTATTAAAAATTAATAAAATGCAAAATAATTCTACATTTTATACTGCTAAAAGATGCATGACATATGTTACGCTATTTTTCAAATAGTTACTGTATTTTGAAATAATTCTGAGCGAAATATGGCTTCTAGAAGTTGTAGAAATTCGGCTGATCTGTTCTGTTACGTGTGCGGATATTTTACCGATCGTGTTCACCAGAAAAACTTTACACCATTGCTAAAGAAAGCATATGAACTTTATTTCGATTCGAAAGTTGATGATGCAAATAAATCTTGGAAGTCAAATGAGCATAAGTCGATGCCTTTTGGAGTGCCAGTAATATGGCGTGAACCGACAAATCACGCTACTGATTGTTACTTCTGCTTGACAAATATCCATGGTTTCACTTTTAAAACTAGAATGTCGGTGGTTTATCCAAATATTGAATCGGTTTCGAAACCAGTGCCTCATGATCCAATCACGTGTCCGATCCCAGTTCCACCAGAACAATATCCGCTGGACGTGAATGAACCATCAGAAAGTGATAGTTTACCTGCTTTAGAAACTAATTCTGACTCGGATTATATACCGGTGAATGATGGTGTTCACTTAATTAACCATTCAGAACTTTCAGATCTAATACATGATCTCGCTCTTACCAAAGGACAAGCGGAATTACTCGGTTAGCGACTCAAAGAATGGAATCTTTTAGCGCCCAATACTCCGATATCTAAATTTCGTCATAGACACAGAGAACTTGTTCAATACTTTGAGATGGATGATGACATTTGCTATTACAAAGATGTAAACGGTCTAATGGTTCACCTCTGTCATGAGCACCTAGTCAACGAATGGCGACTTTTTATCGATTCTTCAAAGACTAGTCTAATTTTAATTGTTGTTGTATTGTGGTGGTCTTGTGTTGTTTCTTCATTCAATATATATATATATTGTTATCGCATAACGGAAATTTATTTTCATCAATTCCAGTCGCCTATTCTGTTCATATGAAAGAAACTTATGACAATATGGCTATACTTTTGACAAAAAATAAAGTACAATGACTACCAATGGCGGTTTTGTGGAGACCTAAAGGTCAATGCAATTCTCACGGGCATGCAGACTGGGTATACTAAATTTTGTTGCTTCTTATGTGAATGGGACAGCCGCAACAAACAGGAACATTATGCAAGAAAGGTGTGGCTTATCATGGACCGTATGCAGCTCGGGCATAAAAATGTAATACACGAGCCATTAGTTAACAAAGACAGCATCATTTTACTACCGTTACATATAAAGTTGGGGCTCATGAAGAATTTCGTAAAAGCGTTAGATAAAACGAGCAAAGCTTCCACTTTTCTTCGAGAAAAGTTTCCGCAAGTTAGCGATGCAAAGATAAAGGAAGGTGTTTTTGTAGGACCTCAGATTAGGAAAGTTATTGCAGACAAACAATTCGAGAACGTGTTACATGGTAGTGAACTTCGCACATTGATGGCATTCAAATCGATCGACGATAACTTTCTGGGAAATCACAAATCTGTCGACTATGTGCATATTGTTAAGTAGTGCATAGATGCATACAGAATTATGGGCTGTAACATGTCCCTCAAAATCCATTTGCTCGATTCGCATCTTCACTTTTTCCCTGACAACCTTGGCGAAGTCAGCGATGAACATGGAGAACGATTCCATCAAGATATCGCCGTAATGGAGTCACGTTATCAAGGACAGTGGAGTGTGACCATGCTTGCCGATTATTGTTGGATGCTTCATCGCAATGTACCACATGCCATTCACCGACGAAAGTCGACTGCAAAGAAATTCAAGCCTACATAACTGTTATACTTCTTGTACGAATGATGTTGTAATACTGTGTGTCCAAGTGTCTATTTATATGAAGGAAAACTAGTTTAAACTGGTTTTTGAAAAGTGTCCAGACTTGCTGCGCGCTAGCCAGGGTGTGATTAGTCGAAAAACTAATCGATAGTTGACGCGTTGTCGATGTAAAAAAAAAAAAAAAATTTTGTGTGTGCTGGTATTGTAAGTGGAGAGGATACAAATGTACGCAAAGTGAGGTAACTTATAAGCACAGAGGCGTAATAAGTGTTTATATATAAAATTTTATTATATTATTATGAAGTGGGGACATTGGTGGTGTGTACCTGTCTTGTGATGTAAAAATAGGACAGAGAATTTCGGTTGTGTATTTCATGAAAGTTTAGGTATAGCTACACTGTCCAAAAGTGAGCTCATCAGAACGTTGTTATCTATGTGGATGTGTTGTAGTCTTGTTACAAACAACAAGCTGATTTAGACGTAGCTTTAAGATTTTTTATTGAAAGAAGTTGTACTTTTACCCTTTTACATGAATATAACAACCGATTTGTTCCAAAACCTTCATGCAACTATGTTGCTGCTTGACATGAGAAGAAGGAATTTTTATAAGCAAGCACTAAGTGAATTCCCTTTTTCCTGCCCGCTATAGAATAAAGAGGAAAATATATAAAAAAGTGATACATTTTATAGAGGAAGATGACTAATGATCGAGGTGCGGTGGTGTTGATGTTGGTTTTTTGTGTTGTGTTGGCGTGTAGGTATTGAGAATATAGGGTGGTGAGAGGTGACGTTTTGTAATTGTCGGAGGCAGCTATTCTTGTGATGTAAAAATATGACAGGGAATTTCTGTTTGTTGGGAGAATGTAATTATGTTTTTCATTAAATATTTTTTCCTGTTGTCAGTACTCGACAATGCAAATAATTCTTGCAGCTGTCAAAAATTTCTTCCACTTGTAAAATATTTATGCAAATATTTCTCCCTCTTGGCAAATATTTCTTACAGTTGTCAAATATTTATGCAAATGTTTGTTCCACCTGTCAAACTTTTCTTCAAGTGTTTTGCCAGTTGTCAAACGCGCTAGCGTAGTGGTTACAACACCGCTCTGGCGACCGGGTGATTCAGGATCAAACCCGGGCGACGGCATTTGAGGATTTTTCGTCGACCGGGAATTGGACTGGATTAACTCGAGACCTGGCAAGAACATTTGTAGGAGTGTTGTCGACCAGGGATTGGCGGCTCCTGAGCCGACCCAGCTGCAATGGGTACCTTCGAAATCGGAGAGTATTTGCCTGAATGGCGAGGGACACCTGTCTCTGTACAAGTAAAATGGGATACTCACGTAAAATCAATGTCAGGTTAGACATAGTAATAACCTGAGATTTCGCCTCGAGTATTAGCGGGCGTACGAAAAAAAAAAAAAAAAAAAAAAAGTTTGTTCAAATTTGTTCAAAATTTTTTCCATTTGTCAAAAAAAAAAAAAAAAAAAAAAAATTTTTGCCAGTTTGTCAAATATTTTTTTCCACTTATCAAATTATTTCTTTAAATTTTTTGTTCCACTTCCAAATTTTTTTATTTCTGCAAATGTTTTGCCAGTTGTCAAATTTCTGTTCCACTTGTCAAATATTTCTTCAAATTTTTGTTCCAATTGTCAAATTTTTCTCCAAATTCTTTTTCACTTGTCAAATATTTCTTCAAATTTTTGTTAAACTTGTCAAATTTTTCTTCACATTTTTCCCGCTTGTCAAATTTTTGTTCAACTTGTCAAATATTTCTGCAAATGTTTTGCCAGTTGTCAAATTTTTGTTCAACTTGTCAAATATTTCTAAAAGTTTTTGTCACATTTTTCTTCAAATTTTGCCAGTTGTCAAATATTTCTTCCACTTGTCAAATACTTCTTCAAATCTTTGTTCAACTTGTCAAATTTCTCTTCAAAGTTTTCCCGCTTGTCAAATTTTATTCCACTTGTCAAATATTTCTGCAAATGTTTTGCCAGTTGTCAAAGTTTTGTTCCACTTGTCAAATATTTCTTTAAATTCTTGTTCCACTTGTCAAATTTTTCTTCAAATGTTTTGCCAGTTGTCAAATTTTTTTCCACTTGTCAAATATTTCTGCAAATGTTTCTTTCTTCATATTTTTGTTCCACTTGTCAAATATTTCTGCAAATGTTTTGCCAGTTGTCAAATTTTTGTTCCACTTGTCAAATATTTCTTAAAATATTTCTGCTAGTCGCCAAGCATTTCTTCAAAGGCGGATATGGCCAAGTCAGCGCAATTTTCCCTGTCTCAGCTGGGTATACAGGCTTTGAAGGCCAGCAAGTGACAACACCTCGGCATTTGCCACTTTATCTTTCCACGAATGCCGAGGAGGTGGCACAGACACGGTAGATGGAAGGTATTGAGCCTTCTTTCTTGCTTAGAATAGAGTGTCCACTTCTCACTGACATATAGAAGTGTGCTGGTAATGCAGGTGTTATATACCGCAGCTTTGGTCTTCGTTGTGAGTTTGAAGTTTCCCCAAACACGTGATGTGAGGCGGGTAAAGGTAGCTGCAGCTTTGTTAATGAAGCTATACATTTCGGTGTCCAGAGAGAGTTTGTCATTGATGATATACACAAGGTATGTGTGATGCACGTGGTGTTAAGTCGGCCGGCGTGATCCTGTGTCAGCATCACGCCGGCCGCCTTAACCTTCCCAGGGTTCCTCTGGTACCCAGTTAAAATTGGGTCGGCCCTGCCGGGTTGTGTGCGATGTTTTCCTTCATATAAATAGACACTTGGGAGACCAACGCCCAGACACTCGCGAGCACAACGCACTGAAGATGACTGCACCTGCCACTGTTCCCACCAATTGGGTGTACATGAAAAGAAGTGATGAAATGCTTATACCGTTGGAGAGCGGGCTGAAGGCCGCGTCTGTAAGTTTTTACCGAGACCAGCCTTTACTACACGTGCGAAAATACGTTGGTGAATCATATCTAAAGTTTCCTACCAAAATCGGCATTACGTTAACTCGCCCTGAGTTTGAACATTTGTTGGCTTTACAGGGCGAAATCCTCGCCGAAGTTGACCGACTACAGGCACCAAACACAGATACCTGTCCTACTACTTGCCCCAGTAACACGTTCGACCACTACATCAACTCCAGTTGTTATCAACCAATATTCCCAGAACCGACTTGGTGTCCTAACACCAACTCTTGTCCCCCTACAGCAACCACAGACAAGCACCCGGACGATGTCTTTAATCTACCACCGAAGAAGCAGAGACCTACAAAGCGGCTGAGACTAGCGCTTTAGCTTGACATTTCGTCTTCTTTTAAAAGAGAGGTCATTAAATATACTTTTTACACTTAAAGAACGTTTGTTATCCATGATGTCTAAATATTGTATATATAAATATTGTATTTATATTGTCTGTCTGTTGTAATATATATATATAAAAAGACAAGAGAACACAATGCCGAATTATACACAATACAAGCACACAAAAACCCACACCCACCAGTTACAACAATGCGTCATCACCCCCACCAGCCAAAAACCAATACACTCTCCGTTAAAAACCCCACCGCCCATGTTCATTAACCAGCTTCCGCTATAAAATGTATCGATTTTTTATATTTTCCTCTTTATGTCAATATTGCAGGCTTTTATCGGTTTTTATGTCCGTTATCGACCTGTATATATATTGTATGAAGAAACAACGCAATACCAACACAATACAACAACACTCAACAATTAAAATCCTACACCCGCCAGCTACACCTCAAATTGTACCCACCTTCCCCCCCCCCCTCTTTCCATCTAACCAGTTACAAACACACAATACAACACGAAAACCAAAAAAATCAACACCACCACACCTTGCTCATTAGGCAACTTTCTCTATAAATCTCATACATAAGCGAATTTATCGATTTTTTATATTTTCCTCTTTATCTCAATATTGCAGGATGTTATCGATTTTTATGTCCATTGTCTACCTGTGTGTGTATATATATATATATATATATATATATATATATATATATATATATATATATATATATATATATATATATAAATATATATATATATATATATATATATAGCATGAAGAAACAACGCAAGACCACCACAACACACAACAATTAAAATACCTACACGCAACACACCAGACAAAAACCCACACCCGCCAGTTACACCCCAACACACAACCATGCGTCATCACCCACGCCAGCCAAAAACCAATACACTCGCCGTTAAAAACCCCACCGACCATGCTCATTAACCAGCTTCCGCTATAAAATTCATACTAAGCCAATTTTTTTTATATATTTTCCTCTTTATCTCAAGAGTGCAGTGTTTTATCGATTTTTATGTCCATTATCTACCTTAAAAGAGATCATTAAATATATACTTTTATTTATAAACCTTTGTTATCTATGTTGTATAAATAAATGTTTGTAAAATATGTATACATGTATAAACAAACACACCAACACACTGCTGCGTCATACACTTAAAATAACTACACACAATACACCAGACAAACCAAAACCAATACCTCCCACACCCCGTCTGCCAGCTACACCCCAACACACCCATGCGTCATCACCCCTGCCAGCCAAAACCAATACCAGCACAATACAACAACACACAATACAACCTACCTACGTTCTTGTTGTTTACCAATAAATTAATAAATTGTACACACTCCCCTCTTTCCGCCTTTCAATATGTGATCCTACTCATATAATGTATATTGTTACTGCTATTTACAAAAAAAATTGTACAGACCTCCCTTTTGCCAATATGTGATCCTACTCATATAATGTATATTGCTACTGCTGTAACAAAACACTGTTGAAAATAACATATATTTATTAACTAAATCTTTGTTATCTATATTGTATAAATATTGTCTACATGTATAAATATTGTCTGTGTATATATATATATATATATATATATATATATATATATATATATATATATATATATATATATATATATATATATATATATATATATATATATATATATATATATATACACACACATACACACACACACAGACACACACACACCCACCCACCCACCCACCAATATATATATATATAGATTGTAAAGTACGTATAAATGTATATCGTATAACTGTTGTAATATAAATATTGTAATAAATCAATAAACACACCAACAACACAACAACACACTACCAGCACAATACACAACCTACACGCCCGCCATTATTGAGCGGAGTATTTCCTTATATAAAAGTCAGCGCAATTGCCACCATCGACCGGAGTATTTTACTATATAAAAAGTCCGCGCATCCGCCACAATCCTAACCGTAGCGTACCTACTATACTACTCCTGTGTGGTGAACGTTGCCCGTCTTATTCCTCTGGAGATATCCTCTGGTGTCTGGCGCATCACCCAGTCTATGCCAGTTAAATATAGCATGGTTGACAACTGGCAACACTGTCGTAACCTGTTTTTACTTCATCCCAACACTGCATGTAAAGCTAGCATAAGGACATTTTATAATGGAAACAAAACACTTAGGGATCCCGTAAGCCCGTGGTATTTTCTATAAGCTATCCCTGTGTATAGTGTCAAACGCCTTTTCAAAATCAACGAAGCTTTAGTTTGTCTTTGCCATTCTGAGTACTGCTCTATTATATTCCTGAGGGTGGAAATATGATCTGGGCATCTTCTGTTCTGGAGCCGCAGTAGCATAGTGGTTAGTGCACTGGCTTCCTAGCGCAGTGGTCTATGGTTCGATCCCCAGATGAGGCGGAAAAAATTTTAGGCCACAAACGGCTCCTGGGTCGACCCAGCCCCAAATGGGTACCAGAGCTACTCTGGGAAGGTTAAGGCAGCCGGCGTGATGCCGACCACATCACCCCTCGTGTGCCGACGGTCAAGATAATATGGGCCTAACACCATATTCCCAATATGCCTAAATGGGCGTGTAACGGGTTCCTTTACCTTTTTACCTTATCTTCTGTTCTCCGTGACTCCTGCTTGCTCCTTCTTCAGTTTATGATCAACTGCTTTTAAGATTCTGTGGATAATTATCCAGCTCAATATTTTGCCGGGAACAGAGAGGAGCATAATTCCTCTCCAGTTGTTGCAGACTGTAAGGTCACTATTTTTGGTATTTTGACAAATGTTCCTTTCTTCCATTCAAGTACTGTTGTCTCTGTTTGCCAGGTTTGTGCAAATAGTGGTTCTAAGAGTTCATCTTTAATTCAGGATCAATTTTAAATAGCTCTGCGCTTAAGTTGTCTTGACCAGGAGCTTTTCCATTCAACCTTTTGATGGGTGTGATGATTTCTTCCTTTCTTGGAACATCAGTATTGATATCCAGGTCATTTTTAGCCACAGGAATGTTCAGCTGCATCTCAGGTGGTGTCTTATTGAGCGTTTCTCTGAAGCGCTCAGTCCATCTTGCTTCTTGCCCCTGTTCTGTGGTGGTAAGATTTCCCTTCTTGTCTCTTACTCGTGTAATGTTGTTTGCATCCCTTTTTCAAATGATGATGTCTGTTTATTTGTAAACTGTGCTTTGTTCATTCCTCAATGCTCCCTTTTTGGCTTGTCTTGCAAGGCCTTCTATGAAATTCCTTTTGTCAGCTCGGGTTTGACGTTTTACTTCCTTGTTCAGCTGGCTGTTCTGTTCAGTGTATATTTTCTTTAACCTAGGGGACTTTGCTTCTGATTTCTTTGTTCTGATTACTTTTATGATCCCTTTGGTTTTCAGTGTTGCTAGTGTTATCCAATCTTGTATCTTCTTTTCCTGAAAACACAAGCATGCTACACTACTTTCCCTAAATATCGTTGAAAGAACACAGCATTTATTTTCGACGTAAACGACCTCTGTGCCCTCCTGACTTTTGGCAGTTTGATAACGTTTCTGTATATCTGCCACAAAAGCTCTCTTGGTAAGAGGTCCTTCAGCTCGTTGACGTCGTATCTTTGTGGTTTTCTTACCTTAGGTCAAATAGTTCTACGCTTCACCTTTATTTCTGTTACTACTAAACGGTGATCACTTCCCACATATTTACCTCCTCTTACTTTCACATCATGCAATGAATGCCTCCATCTACCATTGATCGTTAAGTGATCGATCTGGTTTCGGTCGCGGCCATTTGGTGATTCCCATGTTAGTTTATGAATTTCTTTATGTGGGAAGAGAGTTCCACCAATGACTAAGTTGTTAATGCTGTAGAAGAAGCCTATCAGTTATCCACTATTCTCGTTTGCAGCACCACTGCCGCATCTCCCCATT
Organism: Oreohelix idahoensis; assembly: GCA_024509875.1. NCBI lineage: Eukaryota > Metazoa > Mollusca > Gastropoda > Stylommatophora > Oreohelicidae > Oreohelix > Oreohelix idahoensis. The sequence goes on along the minus strand of JAMPIV010008043.1, from coordinate 294,385 downwards.
ACCATTTCACAGTATGTATTGTCTGATTCAACGGTGGCATTGAGGTCTCCCATTACTATGATAATGTTTTATCTAGGTATAGTTTCCATTTCTTTTTTGTAGCTGTAGATAGAACTAATCCGTGGCCTCTTTGTCACTGCCATTTGTTGGCGCATATCATTGTATTATAGTGATGTTGTTGAATCTTCCTTTCAGTCTCGCTCTTATCAATCTATTATTAATAGGTTTCCATTCGAGTAACTACTGTTCTATTCCCTTTCTTGGGACAATGGCTACGCCCTCACTATGTTGACCATCCTCTCTTCCAGAGTAAAGTACTGTTTTCCCTGTTCCTGTTTTAGTTCTACCTGTCCCAATCCATCTGCTTTCGCTTATCTATAGGATGTGTAATCTGTAGTTTCTCATTTCCATTGTGATCTGTTTCAGTTTTCCTGTCTCATTCATTGTCCTGACATTCCAAAATCCAATTCCTGTTTCATGTTTTGCGATCGAGACGTCCGTTTTCGTGACAGTGGCCTCCTTTCGGCTTTCACCGCTGACAGACATACTAAGTTCAGACTATGGATGTCCATCCCGCAGCAAAATTTGTTTAGTTGTTGTCATTTCCATAACTTGATTTCCTTTTTACATAGTCAGAGTTATCAGCCCTGTGCTAAAACTTGGAGGACCAGGTTGTCTGTTTTAATTAGACCCTACCCGCGCAGACCTGTCGAGCTTGGTAGAACCTGCCAGGAGTAAAACTCCCGCTGGCATAGATCTGGGGGTTGTCAAGGTACTCAAGTGATCATACCGCTATAAAGGTATTGACACTATTGATGGCAGAAAAGACAATAATAGTGGGACATATTTAGCCTGCTCTAATAGAATTAATCATTCACCTGCATTAATGGAAGCAGTAATCATTACGTTGTTCACTTGCACTATTAACAACACTTTACAGAACATCTTCAGCCTGTCTCTAACAGAAGCATCATTTATTTCGTTAGTGTATGACAGGTCTAATGTTAAAATTACTATGGGCTGCTATAACGAGTAATGGGGATGTCCTGAAAGATGCCGATGCACAACGTAAACTTATTTCACAAGTTAGAAAGGAGCAATCCAATTTTTTTGGGGCATGTTATGAGAAGATGAAATATATCGTAAAAACAGGTAAGATTGTAGGAAAACCAGATAGGGAAAGACAAAGAGGACAAATACTTGACAATTTGACATCGTGGCATGGAGAGAAATCAACAACAGTATTGATAAATTGTACTGGAGACAGGAAGTTGTGGAGAGACATGATCTCCTACTCCACTAGGCAAGGTACTTGAAGAAGAAGAAGATAACAGGTCTGCGATCAGTCGTCAGAAGAATGAATAAGGTCTGGTAGTATCAGAGATTCATAACAAATCAGGATACCAATGCCAGTATTATCAAACCACTCTTCCTCATATATGTAAATTATATAACAGAAAACATCGACAAGACTGTCCACAACTCCCTCTACGCTGATGACCTGGCCATGTGGACTTCAGAACAATACATCACCACAGCAAGAGTGCGCATGCAGGATTCACTGCTAGCCCTTGAAAGTTGGTCCAAAAAGTGGTTGCTCAAAATAAATGAACAAAAAACTACACACACTATTTTTACCTTGTCAAATAAACCACAGCAAGCAAAGCTGCAACTAAATGGGCAGACAGTACGAGAAGATGAAACACCAACATACTTAGGAATCACACTAGACCGCCGAATGACATGGAAATCACAGATTAACAAAATACAGCTAAGGGCAAAACTTCGCATGGCCATCATGAAAAGGTTAGCAGGTACCACATGGGGTGCTGATGAGAATATCCTCAAAAAGCTGTACACAGGCAGAGTCAGACCTGCTATGGAATATGGCATCACAGCTTGGTCGACGGCAGCAAAGTCAAATTTTGACAGAGTAAACAGACTCCAAAACCAAGCAGCACGTATTATAACAGGGGCCCTAAAGTCTACACAAATCAACCATATGGAAAACATCACAGGGCTACAGACAATGGAGGATAGACGTGACAGCAGAGTCTTAAAACAAGCTGAACAATTTAAGAGGCTCGAAGGACACCCCATGTACCAAAGAATGAATAGGCTAGGAAGAGGCAGGCTCAAGCGAACTAACTTTGTCGCCCAAGCAAAAGAAAAAATTAACAATAATACCATACTAGCAAGCTCAGTTGCAAAGAAAATCCCAACAAGCTCAACTATCCCACTGTGGAAAATAAGATGCTTTCCTAAGTTAAAATTTGATATTCCAGGCATTGAAGGTAAGGGAACACAAACAGAAACACAAAGAAAGTGTATAGCAACCAAGTATATTGACCAAACATTTCCAGCAAAGCTTTGGACACATGCATATACTGATGGTTCGGCAACAAATGCAGTTGAAAATGGGGGTGCCGGCATCCGCATAAAATTAAAGAATAGAATTCACTCCATGGCAATTGCCACTGGAAAATACTGCAATAACTTCTGTGCTGAAGCAGAAGCCCTGAAACAGGCAGCTGAAACTCTTATTGAATGCAAAGCACAGGCAGAAAAACAGATAGTAATCTTTTCAGATGCCCTCTCAATAATATCAGCGCTGAAGAGCCATCAAACTAAAGGATTGAAAGATCTGATAATCTCCCTTGAAAGACTGGCCGAATGCTTCAAGAAGTTGCACTATCCAGTGGATACCAGCCCATTGCAACATACCAGGAAATGAGGAGGCAGATAGACGTGCTAAGGAAGGAGGTGCCTTACAACAAAATGATATAGAGACAACTTACGCAACGGCAAAGACTACTATAAAGGCTACATTCAAGTCCAAATGGGAAAGAGAGCACCCGGGACATTTGAAAAATGATGCATATCATCAACTATCCAGAAAAGAACAGGTCATCATTTTTCGGCTACGCACTGGTCACAACAGATTGAGATACCATCTGTACCACAAATACAAAATTGGTGCAACAGATCTCTGCACCTGCGGTACCAGCCCAATGACAGTCGAACACCTGCTGCAATACTGCCCAACCTACAGTAATGAACGGAGTAGCATATGGCAACAACCCACTTCTGTCAACGAAAAACTGTTTGGAGATGTTGGGAGCCTTGGGTTGACTACTGCCTTTATTAGAATCATAAATGTGGAAGTCTGAAGGCGAACGAGGAAGAAGAAGAAGAAACCAGACTGAGAATCAATTCGCGCTACCCAATGTAGAACTTTGCAGCTTTCTCTCGGGAAGAAAAATTGGGCTAATTAACACAAATGTAAAAATACATCCTACACTGTGGTTTTGAAAAATGGAGAGTAACTGTAGACTTTCACGAACATATGCCACTATGGCGATCCTCATATCAAATGGCCTTAAGTAATAACAGACACGTGAAAGGGCTTCAAAGAAAAACCAAACCATCTTGGAATTAAAACAAAGAGGTAGCGGAGGCAAATAGAACATACTCTTAAACAACAACTCCCATATGTAGCCAGATATATCACTGACTTTATCCCACAGCGGAGGAAAACAAAATATTAGGTCAGCGAAAGGGAATGTGAATCGTAGAAGGATTCAGAACAAGCTAAACCTCATGAGTAGAGCTAATGGAGACTGTAACTATCTACAAAGTGAGAGTGAGCAACAGTTCACAGCCTATGACCCATGAATATCCACAACAACAATAAAAACAATGATGATAAAAAGTTGCACATTCTTCTTGTTGATTCGAACAATTTTAGAATAACCAGAATTCTCACTAAATATTTTTATTTAAAATGTTCTGTACATTTATCTTTAGAGTGATGACTCTGCCCCTCTGATATGCAGTCATAAAACTACTGGAGAATGGGTGACTGTCGGAGTGACTATAACAGTTGGATTTACTTGCTCACAGACTGCTAATCGTTTAACGTAAGTATTATTCATTTTCTGGACGGGCTAATCACGGTTTTCAGAATCAATATTATAAAATTGTGTAATTTAAATATCGCACAGAAATTCCATGAAGAATATTTAATCAGTAATTATTAATGAGTATTGGAACGTAATAGGAGGATTAAAATGGTATGACAAAACCACCCATTAGTAACTGATGGAAGAACCAGGCGAACACCAATGGACCAGGATGTGCAGACAAGACGCTAGCATTGAGTAGGACACACTGAGAAAATCAGGTAACTGCATTACAAGGTAGTTCATGTTCTGGAATGCCCACGGCATGAGAAATAGTGATGGCAGACAAAAAAATGAATAAAGAAGAAATCAAGAACAGAAAAACTAAAGACATACTTACAAACGGATAAGACGATCAAAGAAAGATTTCAAACGGATGGCACAGGATGTGAAACCTTGTTTTTGTTGCAGGACTATGGTCCAGAGGGAGTTGATGGTTATTGATGATAATTAAAGTGGGCAGACAATGCCAAAATGTTGTCAAAAGTACAGTATATAATACTGATATTCTCCCATAATGCTGTAGTAGTTATCTACCCTTACTGAAAACCACATAAGAAGGCAGAGTTGAAGGCAAACGTGAAAGAGGAAGGCTGCGCTATAAGTGCGAAGAAAACACCAAGAGGTGGACAGGAAAGAGTCTATTAGAGTGCACCATCAAGACAAGAGACAGGCAAGAGTCTATTAGAGTGCACCATCAAGACAAGAGACAGGCAAGAGTCTATTAGAGTGCACCATCAAGACAAGAGACAGGAAAGAGTCTATTAGAGTGCACCATCAAGACAAGAGACAGGCAAGAGTCTATTAGAGTGCACCATCAAGACAAGAGACAGGCAAGAGTCTATTAGCGTGCACCATCAAGACAAGAGATAGAAGACATTGGAGATCCATTGTAGCTGATCTTCGATGTGAAGATGGCACCTGATGATGATGAGTCATCTACTTGAGTATATAACCACAGTCTTGGGAATACAACAACAGAATTGCACAAATAACATTGCCATAAGGGGGTCGGAGTGGCTCAGAGGTATGGCGTCCGCCTTGTATTCAAGAGGTACCGGGTACGAATCCCAGTTGAGGGATTATAATTTATTGAAATATTATTTTCAGAACCAGTGGTCCTAATTACGTCATACTCCCCCCTGGTCTAGCCTTCTCTGATAAGGGCGAAAAAATAGGAGGTCCCGTGTGCAAGTTGCGCACTTTAAAAATCTCACGGCAGTTGGAAATCGTAAAGAGTAGGTTTATCAGGCCGCTGCCATGGAAAAATTAAAAAAAAAAATTTAGGAAACCTACACACCACAAAAATATTTATAGAATGTGTGATTCCTTTACATTATATACACACGTTGGGATTCTCGCCGGTGCTACTGAGTTCGTGCACTGCGCTGAGATCCTCCTTGAGTGATCTAAGGGAGGAGATAGGAGCACAAATGGCAGTGTCCGTGTGCAATGAAGATAGTACTTAAAAACCAAACCAAACATTGCCGTACAGTCACTTCAGATAGTTTGAGAAACCCTGATACAGATCAAGCAAGTCAATATGTGTGCAAGACGCTCCTTGCAAGCTGACATTTCTTTTGTCATTTAAAGATCTACAAATGTGCTTCTTGTCCATCTATGTGGCGACAGGGTAGAAGAAAGGATAGATAGAAGAAATAAAAGAGAGTACCAATCTCTTCCACAGTGTCTTTTGGCCGGCTGTAAGTGATAGTCCGACACTTGTAAGAAGAAATGTTTCAGGAGACTGAAATTTAAACTCTTCTCAGTTAAGCAAAGAAGCAAATCCCCTCAAGGATCCTGAGAGTATGTTAGGTCTTCAGCCACACTTCCTCTGAGGTACTGATATGGCTCATGAGACCCCCAGCTGGTAATTAAGATAATGATTAACAAAAAAACAGTTAACTACCAAGCAATACAGAACATATAGTGAAAAGAAAGAAACAACAGTGAAATTCGTTTCTATGAATAGAAATAATATAGTGAAATATATATATATAATATATATATATATATATATATTATATATAATATATATATATATATATATATATATATATATATATATTAGACCAAGCTAAATTGGTTACAGAAAAACACAAGGAAGAAAAAAAACATATTATATACATGGTTATTTGTATACAGCACTGGGTAAAGGGAGATAAAAATAGTCTACACAAAAGTTGTTAATTATTAGTGTGGTGGTTTTGATGTTATTAAGTGTGGTTGCTATGTTACCTAGTGTACTGAATGAGGTCAGCTGTGAAGGTCCCTGAAGATAAAGTTTATGTGAGTTTTACAGGATACCTTTCTGCTACCACCTATGACCTCAAACAGACTTATTCTGCTATTATGTATGTTAGCTACGTTCAATGTCTAGGGTACTGAAATGTGGTGTGCAGGTAATTAAGTACACAGACACACACATATAAATACTAGGTCTAATAATATGATCAAGTAAATTAACACTGTGTTGAAATTTAAAATTTACAATTTTTAAAAATTTATTTAGTCCTGAGCCAAGTTTTCTTATGGTCAGGACGTGTGAATCAAGATGAATTTATATCAATCAAAGAGCATATAATTGAATAATCACATGAAAAGTTTGTACATAGATATATAAGTGAAATTTGCTAATATGGATACTAACTACAGAGTCTTTGGGAAAACTAGTACTGGATAACGGGTTGTGATGGTATCATCATATCCAGTCCTTGTTATTAATGTTCATTGGTTTTTTAACAGGGTAACTAGTGGCAAAGTTTGTTGTATACAGTGGTTTTAAATTTAATTATGGATGTTGATGAATCAGCAGCAGGCCAGGTCTTCAATACTTAACTGGCCTGTGTCGATGTAGTCAAGATGTTCACTTGGCCCACTCCTCACAGTTGCTGAGGTAAAATGATAGGCTACTCCTCACAGTTGCTGAGGTAAAATAATAGGCTTCTTAGTCATCCACCGTTGGATTTCTTCAGAGCATCTGGCACTAGCACAGTGCCAGACAAAGAAACTCTGAAACCACAAAATTAGGCTATGTCATAGCATACTATCTACTCCACCATGTTTACTAATCATAAAACATAAATTAACAAGACAAGATCAGATCTCTCTGACCGACCCAGCACCTCTCATCCAGGCTGTCATCAAGTAGCACCAGTTTCCCATTCCTCTATGACTGCATTGCATCTGAAATATGTTCATTAGTCTCTTTTTCCATCTAATAAGGTGGGTGATATGTTCCCACTGATCTCCTGAAATAAAGATCTGTATTCTACATTCTTGGATATGGTTTCCCACCTTATTCATTCGCCTCTAGGCCCTGGACTGTCGCTGGGGACTTAGAATAAGTACTCACTTGTCGTAATCATTTTTCATTATATGGCAGTATCAATCACTCAGAATTGTTAAATAAAAGGTTAATAATTTTTCCCTTACCACAATTCAAAATGAAAACACACAGATACGTTGTACTAGCACAATTTCAGCTGAACTGCTGGCTATACTATGGTGTCCCACTGGTAATATCATATATCTTTACTGGGCGTCACAGTTCTAAGCATCAACGATCTGTTGCTGTGGACAGTCTTCAAAATGGCACTTGCCGGCTAATATTTGTCAACAATATTACTCGTTCGTCCAATCAGAGTACTTCCCCTCTACAGTTTAAATATTTAAACCTAAATGTCCAATTTTAGTCCAGTTTCGGTCTAGTGTGAAATGTACTTCTGTCGGTCTGTCCGTCCGAACTTGGGTTTTCCCAAGATTACACTTGGTTTTGGACCAAACTACAAAAAAAAAAAACTACCCAAATTTTGTCTCACTTACGTATAAGATTTCTATGCTAAGTTATTTTTAGCTTCTACCCTCCTTGTCTGCCCCTTGTCCACATGTAATTCGTTTTTCTGCGTTAGTCTCAAGGACGTGTCAAAAGTAACTTTAGTGAGAAGTATGCACAAATAACTGTCTGCTCGTCTGTATTGAACAATACATTTCATTTTTACTGTTATCTTTCGAAATGGAGGAATTTTATCGTTGCATCACTGAATTTTCACCACAATTAGGGTACCTTTCACGATGGCTGAGGTTTCTTTTCTAATTTTAATCACTGTCTGGTATGACCTAAGATCGTTTAATGTTTGGTCCGTTCTAAAAAGGCACTTATCATGAATGGTGATGCTGCTGTGTGACGTCACAATATCACTGCAAGTTTTCTCCCCCTGGCCAAGTTGCTGGAATAGTTCGTAGCAAGTACTGCAAGGTTTCACTACACGACTGCGAGTTCACCTGCGTTCGTCACAACCAGGGAGCTAGGAGATACACACAAAGGAACAATCTATTTAGCTCCCTGGATAGAGGTATTAATTTGTCCTGAGTGTGGTCCATAAACCAGGCTCAGATATCAGTCATATTATTACACAAATGACATGGACTAATGTTGAGCGCCATTGTGTGAGCTGCAAACATATGATATTAATAGGGTAGGGGCATACATATATCATCAACTGTTGTAAAGGCATACAAAGATCATACACCATTAAATACATGAATGCGATAACATATACAACCATTAAATAAAAGAAGCGGGCAGGGTAGTGGATATGCCTTCTGGGAAACAACCTAAAAGGACATCAAAGGCATACAAAAAGGCATACAAAATCATATAACAGTAAAATATATGGATTCCCTAATCTATACAACCATTACATGAAAGTATGAAATTGCCTGAAAAGCAGGGTAAGCATTAACTCAAGTTAATTGCATATAATGAGATAATAATGGAAAACAGTTCAAACATTCAATACAAATAATTGCATATAAGACGATAATGCATTTAGCTCACCCGCTTTGATTCCAATATTGAGTTTGGCTACAAAGACGGCATATACTGTATAAGCAATTCTTTGGTCCTCTGGTCTGACAGATTATATGCTAGAAGTTTCCGCCGGGGCTTGCAAAATGTGAGTAAAACATACACGATCTATTCTTTCATATATACAGCTAACAGCGGTCAATGAACTCATCCACGCTAGGGAAATTCCCCCCTACGGATCACGGGTGAATGTCCTGAAACACTGGGAAATCCTGAATATTCTGGGTCACTGGCCGGATATCACCCGGTCACTTGGAAATTCCCGGCTTATCTGGGTCATTAGCCTCTCAGGTAAATAACAAAGCGACATTGAACTGGAAAATCCCGAGGAAGGTCATTGTCCGATTAGGCATTCAGAAAGACAGAGAGAGAGAGAGAGAGAGAGAGAGAGAGAGAGAGAGACAGAGAGAAGATTGTTGGGCGATGAATTTCGCGACAATAGCCCCCTGTGAAAGTTTATCGTAAGGTGAACTAGTTTCGACTGACATCTTCTTCTCGATCCCTCTCCGTCCTAGTTTGATTTCCCTCACCATCCTGGAAGTTTCTAGGGAGGTTAGGATTATTGGGTCGCTGATGACTTGCCTGTTTTTCCCCACTGCATGAGTGACGGCTGAGAAAGTCTGCTCCGACATTGAGTTTCCCAGGTATAGATTCAACCTTGAAGTTATATGGTTGCATTAACATCGACCACCTCATGAGCCTTGAATTCAGGTTTTTAGAAGCAGCTAAGAACATCAATGGTTGGTGGTCGCATTGAACGGTGAAGGGCTTCCCATACAAGTATGGTTGATATTTCTGAATCCCCATACCAAAGCTAGGCATTCCAGTTCAATAGTTGAGTAATTTCTTTCAGCAGCATTCAACTTTCGGCTTGCAAAAGCTATGGGGAATAATGTAGACGCATTGTCTTCCCCAGTTTGTAGCAAGGTGGCTCCAATCCTTCTTCTTCTTCTTCTTCTTCCTCGTTCGCCTTCAGACTTCCACATTTATGACTCTAATAAAGGCAACAGTCAACTCAAGGTTCCCGACATCTCCAAACAGTTTTTCGTTGACAGAAGTAGGTTGTTGCCATATGCTACCCCGTTCATTACTGTAGGTTGGGCAGTACTGCAGCAGGTGTTCGACTGTCATCGGGCTGGTACCGCAGGTGCAGATCTCTGTTGCACCAATTTTGTATTTGTGGTACAGATGGTATCTCAATCCCAATCTGACTAGCATCAGTGCGTAGTATGAACAGTTGGCTTAAGTTCGGTAGGTGCAGAATAGGTTTCTCTGTGTGTTTTTTCTTGAGGGTATTATATGCATTCTCACACTCAGCGGTCTAGATCACTTTTTCCGGAGTATTCTTTTTCGTAAGGTTTGTCAGTGGGGCGCTTATAGTGTTGAAATCCTTAATGTAGCGTTGGTAAAATCCACATAACGCGACGAACGATCGGAAATCCTTTTTAGTAATAGGGCGAGGTGCATTGCGCAGTTTGTCAACATTACGTTCCTCTGGGAACCTGTACCCTTGTGAAATGGTGTGCCCGAGAAACCCCAGTTGGTCAAAACCTATCAGGCATTTAGTTCGGCGAGCGGTTAAACCTGTCTCCTTAAGCCTTCGGAATAGCATCTCTATTGCATTCAGGTGTTCCTCAAAGGTGTCAGTGGCGATGAGGATATCGTCCATGAAGTTTGTAATAGCAGGGTTATGAAGGGGTGCGAGAAGTTTACTCATCATTCTCGTGAATGTGCTAGGCGCATTATGTAATCCGAATGGGAGGACATTAAATTCAAAGTGTCCTTCCGGGGTGCTGAATGCCAGCAGTGGTCGGATCTCTTTCTTCACAGGAATTTGATAGTATCCCTTGCTAAGGTCGATTTTAGAGAAATAACGAGCTGTATTTAGCTTAGTGAACAGTGAGTTTTGATCTGGCAGAGGTTCAGCTTGGTACTCCGACACTGCATTCAGTCTCCTATAGTCAATACACAATCTATGCTCCCCGGTAGGCTTCCGAAGGAGCACAACACTAGCACTATATGGTGATTCTGATGGAGAAATAATGCCTGCACTGAGCAATTTCTCTATTTCTTCTCTCAATGCATCCGCCTTGGCATAGGGTATAGGGTAATTTTTCACACAGACTGGCATTGCATCTATCAGCTTCATATCGAACTCTACTAAACTGGTTAGGCCTGGCCTGTCCGTGAGAACTTCTGCATACCTTTCCAACATTGTTTGCACCTGCTCATGCTGTTCCAGGGTTAGAGTGTGACTTATTTGCACATCGGCCTGAGTCTCACTCAAGGACAGAGGGTATTCGACTGCTACACTGGGTTCATCCTCTACTTCACTGGCTACTGCAAGCGCCATCAAATGGGCTGGCTCTACTGATGCACGTTCGTTGTACTTTTTCAGCAGATTGATGTAGTAAATTTTCTGTTTACCTTTAATTGCTATGTTGTAGTTGGTGCGGGAGATTTTCTCGACAACAGCATAGGGTCCTCCCCAACCAATCTGAAGTTTATTATGGCTGCTTGGCAAGAGCAATAAAACTTTATCGACAATGTTCAGTTCTCGATCCTTAGCTGTCCTGTTATAATATTGCGCATGTTTCTGACGGGCTTTGCGCAAATTTGCAGTGGCCAACTTCCAACCTGTTTGGAGGCATTGCTTCAATTCCTCAACATAATGTGACGCGGTAATGACTGTGTCATCCGCTTTATCGTCTGTCCAGGATCGCAGAAGTGCCTCTAGAGGACCTTTGATTGGGCGCCCAAACAGCAGTGTTGCTGGTGGAATTCCTGTCGAGTGATGAGGTACCTCTCTGTAGGCGAACAGTGCCGCTGGCAGGTAGGAATCCCATGAACTTGGGTTCTCCTGCTCCAGCTTTCGCAGTATGGAAATTAAGGTTCCATTGAACCGTTCTACTTGGCCGTTGCTCTGGGGGTGATATGGAGAGGTATGAATGTGTCGCGCTTTGAAAATCAGAAACACTTCTTCCATTAATTTCCCCCGAAATTGTGATCCATTAGCCGTCAGGATCTGAAGAGGGGACCCCAACTTCGTAAATATAGTAAGGAGGGCTTCTGCTACATGAGTTGAGTCGCACGAAGGCATTGCGACTGCTTCTGCCCACATGGAGCATGTGTCGACAAACGTCAAGATGTAGCTATTCTTTTTCTTTGTCCTAATCAGGGGCCCAACAATGGCGACTGCCACCCTTTCGAACGGGGTACCTGTTACAGGCATTTCTCCTAAGGTTACAGGAGCTACCCAGTGCTTAGGAGCCACTTTTTGGCACTGTGTGCATGACTGAACATACCGTTTGATGTCTGCATTCATCCCTGGCCAATAGTAGTGTCAAGAAATGCGCTGCATGGTTGCTCCAATTCTCATGTGTCCGCTGAAAGGTAAGGCATGGCCCATTTCTAATATTTGGGTCCTATAGGATGAGGGGACAATCAGCTGTTAGTGTTCGCTCGCTCCTTTGCCTGCTCTGCGGTACAACAGACCATTCTTCTTATAAATCTCTCCCTTGAGAGGCGGGGTATGAGACTTAGGAAGTTTTTTTAAAACAAGGCGACATAGTGCTATCCGCTGTTTGTGCTTTCTTCAACTCTTCTGGGAAGATGTTGGTCGGAGTTCCAGACTCAGGGTTCTGCCAGCATTGATCCCTGGTGATAATCCAGTGTCATACAAACAGAGAGCTCTCTCCCCATTAACCATAACAGATTCAATGACAGCTGGTCGCTTCGAGGAATCTATGTCATCCTTTGAGGGCTCAGGGCTGTGAGATCTGGTTGTTATGCAAGCTGCATTCATGGGGAGGGGTCGGCGCTTACAATCACGAGAATTATGTTTAGGCGACCGGCAGTGTTGGCACACATCCCTCTCTGTGTTTGCTGTATAGGCAGTTTTCCTTTCCGTGTACTTGGGGGTTTGTCCATTGTTGGGTCTGTCATGGTGAGTTTTCATGTAGGGTGGTTTTGAGCTTGTAATACTATTGGAGCTGTTAGGCGCAGTCTGCCGAGCCGGGTAGTCTGTATATCTCCGCCTGGAGGTCAGAGTCTCAGCCTGTGCATTCTGAAAGCGTTCTGATAAGGTAACTATGGTATTTAACCTTTCTGCCCCGTTTTCTACCAGAAATCGTCTCATCTAACTGCTCATCATTTCTTTCAGTTGCTCCATTAGTATTAATTCTTGCAGTCCTTCGTAAGATTTCTCGAATGACGCGAGAGTGAGCCATTTCTGCAAATAAGCTTCCAGGCGAGGAGCATACTGGGCGTACGATTCTCCATTTTCCTTACGGAAATTTCTGAACCGTTTACGGTACGCTTCAGCGTTCAATTCGTACCGAGCTAAGAGAGCTTTCTTCAGACAATCATAGTCATCCTGTTCATGAAGCGCGAGTTTTAGGAATACATCATAGCCAGCAACCCTGAGTCCTTGCGAGAGTTTCAGATTCCACCTCTTTCGGTCCAGCCCGAAAGAAGAAGCAAACCTCTCGAACCGATTCAAAAAGCTGTCCATTGTATCCTTTCCCTCCATAAATGGCTCCAGAGGGAAGGCCATCGGTCCCAGGGGTGGTGTAGGGAGAGCTGATGCACTATCAGATTGAAGGGGCGAGGGCGGAGAAGATGAAGTTTCGGAATTGCTCCCAGCTTCCTTCCTTTTTGAGAGAAGTTCCACATCCACTTCCTTCATTTTCAGGGCATGTTGTCGTTCCTTCTCCTTCTCTTCTGCCACCCTGATTTCACGATCCTTCTCTGCTTCTGCCGCTCTGATTTCACGATCCTTCTCCGCTTCTGATTTCCCTGTCCCTCTCTGCTTCTGCCTCTCTGATTCTTTTCATCTCTGAGGATACATAGTCTGCAAGCTCTTTTCCTGCAAGCCCCACCTCTTTTCCGCTCTCAATTAACAAAGCTCTTACTTTTGCTGTCTCTGCCATTGCAATATTGGATCAAGTCGAATGAGCTTGAATAAACCTACTCACAAACCAATACAGGTAAAATTAATACTGTCTAATATTAATAATATAGTGTATTACTGCAACAACAATAAAACAAAATTTTGCAACAACAACAATTTCAACCAATAGGATAGCTCTTAGTTAAGTAGCTCAATTAAATCTTGTATACAAACTTAATTTAAAAATTGGACCATACACTAGAAGATCAGTCACCAGTTATATTTTGTGTACTATTCTATCTGTGCAATATACTGCATATAAGATCAAACCAGTTACATGCAAAGTTTACTGGGAAGCTCTATAAGATTACTTGATAACCGAACTATTAACCAAAGTTTGTTACCCTAAAGTAAAATGTATATTAGCAAGACATTAATTGTAGTCTAGGGAACATACAGATGCTATGAGTTCAATCCGGGACGAGCAGTCCCCAGTTTGTGGCGACAGGGTAGAAGAAAGGATAGATAGAAGAAATAAAAGAGAGTACCAATCTCTTCCACTGTGTCTTTTGGCTCGCTGTAAGTGATAGTCCGACACTTGTGAGAAGAAATGTTTCAGGAGACTGAAATTTAAACTCTTCTCAGTTAAGCAAAGAAGCAAATCCCCTCAAGGATCCTGAGAGTATGTTAGGTCTTCAGCCACACTTCCCCTGAGGTACTGATATGGCTCATGAGACCCCCAGCTGGTAATTAAGATAATGATTAACAAAAAAACAGTTAACTACCAAGCAATACAGAACATATAGTGAAAAGAAAGAAACAACAGTGAAATTCGTTTCTATGAAAATATATATATATATATTAGACCAAGCTAAATTGGTTACAGAAAAACACAAGGAAGAAAAAACAAATATTATATATATGGTTATTTGTATACTCACGACGGCTGAGGTTTCTGTCCTAATTTTAATCACTGACTGGTATGACCTAAGATCGTTTAATGTTTTGTCCGTTCTAAAAAATCACTTATCATGAATGGTTGTAACGAGATTGTATTTATAGTGGTTGTTGTCTTGATGAAAGTCAATGATAGTTCAATAAAGAATAATAAACTACCCGATATACCCCAGTCTCAGAAATGAGCACTGGTGTATGATAGCACAAATGATAGTCAGACGGTAAAGACCCCTGGTCCGGTGGTAATAAGAAGATCAAGAGCCTAGAGTGTCTTATCGTAATAACTATCTTATGCTTTAAATAACAAGGAAATTAAAGTTGAACTCAAAAGTAACTTTATGAAATTAACAAAAACCAAGTTACAATTAAAATCAATTTATTTATAATGATTCTCTTATCTACTGTTCTTGAAATAGATAGAAATACTATATGTATAAGAATTTTATATTTACATCATATCCACAGAAATCACAGTGATATTATAGTAGTTAATTTACTGAATTTCAGTGTCTCTGCTTTTCTGACAAAACGTTAACCAGTCTTTTTCTTCATATGACTTGACTCTTCACACATAAATTGATCGAATGTTCTTTTGTTTCTGCACTTAACTGAGTGCTCCTTAAATGATGGTTGACAATGTTGGTGAGCTCCACACGACTAATAGACTCGGCTGATCTTTCCATGTAGTAGGGATACCAGCACAACCAGGTAGACCAGCTGTAGTGCTCCGTGTCGCTATGCAGGATAACACTTGGGTTCTCACTTTTGGCTTACGTCTATATGTATGACCGAAACCTGAAAACAACATAAAGACTGGCTAGCCTCTTTCCAAGAGTTCCCCTAGCCTAATGTATGGTTGTTCAGTGTCATCAGTAATGCATGTGTATGAATGCGCACATGTGTTTCTGGTTACATTGTTAGTTGTACAGATGTCTACTTGCAAACAAAAAATTCAGATGATATGATTACAATGTACATTATATTACATCATTCATTTACATCACATTATGTTACATAGTCCATTCTTTCATCTGCTATCTTTCTATCCAAGCAGAATGATTCTGACATATAATGCTTATGGTTATCAAAAGTTTGAGAACCCCTGGCCTAATTTGTGCCCACAGAGCCGTCAAATCAATTTGGGGTCATTGGTACCAATGGGTTGAGAACCACTGGGATATAGTCTCCCATGCTGCCGTAAACCTGTAGGGGTTTCCTTGCGGCCCAGGCGTAAGAACCACTGATTTATATTTTTGCTACTTGAGCATTAAATCTCTATGAGTGTTCCTGGTCTAAACCTTGAGAACCATTGGCTGTCAGTCAGATTATTACGTTCATAACAATGGCTACTGTGCGGTTGCCCATCGTTACATGTTGTTGTTGTTCGTCCATCACGGGTGATGAAGACCACTCTGTTCATCCAATTATTTAGGAATATGTTACGTTAGTCTATGGGTACGAAGGTGACTGATGAGCCATATGCGGGCCTTGAAAGATCTCGGACAGTGTGGGCAGGGAATGTTTGCTTCATGTGAAGGTTTTATTTCACGGTCCTTTCTAGCTTGTCTCCGCTGTTCCGCTGCTGCTCTTCTGGATGATTCGCATGCCACTGCACCTTTACGAAGAGATGTGCGCCAAGCAGTTCGGTCTTGCGCAGCAGTTTCCCATGTGTCTGGGTTTATGTCAAAGATTTTCAATGACGTCTTTAACGTGTCTTTGAAGCGCTTCTTTTGGCCACCATGGGAGCGTTTACCCTTCTGCATCTCACCATAAAAGAGTATCTTTGGCAGTCGATGGTCTGGCATGCGGACTACATGACCTGCCCAGCGAATCTGTGACTGCATCAGAATAGTATTAATACTAGGGATACCAGCTCTGTCAAGAACGGCGGTATCCGGGATCTTGTCTTGCCATTTGATGTTCATTATCTTCCTGAGACAGACTGTATGGAAGTGGTTTAGCTTCTTTACGTGGCGCCTGTATACAGTCCATGTTTCACATGCATATAGCAGCACTGGAAGCACCGCAGCTCTGTACACCTTCAGCTTTGTCTGTAGACTAATGCCACTTCGATGCCAGACGTTGGTGTATAGTCTGCCAAATGTGCTGCTGGCTTTGGAGATTCTGGTGTTCACCTCATCATCAATGACAATGTTCTGGGATAGTGTGCTACCAAGGTATGTGAATCTGTTCACAACATTCAGTTTCTCACCATTAACCTTGATGACTGGCTCAGTATAAACTGTGCCAGGAGCTGGTTGGTACATGATTTCTGTTTTCTTCGTGTTGATGGTAAGCCCAAAGTTGGCGCAGGCTTCGGAGAATCTATCCACACTATGCTGCAGATCAGCCTCTGAGCCAGCATTGAGGGCACAATCATCAGCAAACAGAAGATCTCTGATGGTGTGTGATTTAACCTTGGTTTTCGCTTGAAGCCTCCTAAGGTTAAACAATTTTCCATCAATACGATAACTAATGTCGATTCCTGTGTCCCTGTCTCTAAAAGCATCAGTCAGCATAGCAGAAAACATGATACTGAACAGAGTCGGTGCAAGTACGCACCCTTGTTTAACTCCATTTGAGACAGGGAAAGGCTCTGATAGCTCACCGTTTTCCTGAACTCTAGCCTGCATTCCATCATGCATTTGCTGCACTATTGTGATAAATTTCTTTGGGCAGCCGTATTTTGCCATGATCTTCCATAGACCCTCTCTACTGACCGTGTCGAACGCCTTTGTCAAGTCGATGAAAGCTGTGTACAGGTCACAGTGCTGTTCTTGGCATTTTTCTTGTAGCTGTCTTGCAGCGAACACCATATCTGTGGTTCCACGTTCTTTCCGGAATCCACACTGACTTTCAGGTAAAAGACCTTGGTCAAGATGAGCCGTAAGGCGATTCAAAAGGATTCTGGCGAATATCTTCCCAGCGATTGATAAAAGAGAGATGCCTCGATGATTGTTACAGTCTTGGCGATTACCTTTACGTTTATATAGATGTATAATTGACGCATCTTTGAGATCGTGTGGGATGTTTTCACTCTGCCACATTTGCTGGAAGATCATATGAAGTTTCTCTATCAGAACTGCACCGCCATCTTTATAAACCTCAACAGGAATTGAATCGGAGCCAGGGGCCTTTCCACTAGACAGTTGACGAATCGCTTTTTTAGTTTCCTCCAGAGTTGGTACATCATCTAGTGCTTCATTTATAGGAATTTGGGGCAGGCGGATGATGGCTTCGTCGTTAATAGATGATGGCTGGTTTAAAAGATTATTAAAATGTTCAGCCCAGCGTTGGAGCATTTTTTCCTTGTCTGTAATTAGTGTTTTTCCATCTGCATTAAGGAGGGGAAATGATCCTGATGATGTTGGACCATAGACCGCTTTGAGTGCAAGGTAAAAATTTTTCAAGTCATGGCTGTCAGCAAAGCCTTAGAGCTCATCTGCTTTATTACTCAGCCATGAATCCCGCATCTGGCGTAGTTTATGTTGGACGATTCTACGCATGTTGTTGAAAGCGTCTTTCTTGGATGTAGATTTTGGATCATTTAAATATGCTTTATGGAGATGGTGTTTCTCAGCCAACATCTGCTTTATATCATCTGAGTTCTCATCAAACCAGTCATTTTGTTTCTTGATGGAAGGACCCAGGACCTCTGTAGCTGTGTTGTAGATCTGCTCACTTAGGTCTGCCCAATTTGTTTCCACACTTTGGCCGTCTAGCGAGATAGATTTGAGACGGTCTTCTAAGGTGTCAGTAAATGACTGTTTGATTTTTGTCTTCTTTAGTTTGGTGACATCCAGCCTCTTTTGAGTTTTCTTCCCCTGAGGGCGCCTGGCTGGTTGGATACGAATTTTAAGTTTAGATACAATGAGGCGATGATCAGTCCAGCATTCGGCACCACACATGGACTTGGTCACCCGGACATCTTGCCTGTCCTTCTTCCTAACAATTACATAGTCAATTAGGTGCCAATGCTTTGAGCGAGGGTGCATCCAGGAGGTCTTGTTGCGGGTAGGAAGTCGAAAAATGGTGTTGGTGACAAGGAGGCCATGTTCTGCGCAAGTCTGGAGGAGAAGAAGTCCATTACTGTTACAGCGACCCACGCCGTACCTTCCAATAGTGCCATTCCAGGAGATGTTATCTGAGCCTACTCTTGCATTAAAGTCACCAAGAATGATGAGCTTATCTGCTTTAGGAACTGATGCAATGACTGCATGTAGTTCTTCGTAAAACTTATCCTTGACGTAATCCTGGTTTGTCATAGTTGGTGCATACGCGCTAATGATGGTGGCATGTTTTCTTCCATAAAACAGAGGGATCTTGACCGTCATGAGTCGGTCATTTATTCCCTTTGGGGGCCCCACTAACTTGCTGACAATTGCTGTTTTGATTGCAAATCCAACCCCTGCTTCTCGTCTTTCTTCAGTTCCTCTTCCGCTCCAAAAGAATGTATAACCTGCACCCTTTTCGCAAAGTTGGCCCTCGCCTGCAAGTCGAGTTTCACTCAGAGCTGCTATGTCAATGTTGTACCTGGCCAGTTCTCTCCCAATCAGGGCAGTTCGTCTCTCAGGTCTGTTTGCGTTTAAGTCCTTGTCAAGGAGAGTGCGCACATTCCATGCGCCTAGAATGAGGGGGAAAAATCTGTCCTTTCTTTTTCTTATATGTCGACCGCCGAAGTAGGGTACCCACCAACCGCGGTAAGCTGGTTAGGTAATGGTGAAGCAGGCAATGTTTAGGGCACCTTTTCTAGCCCCTTCCTCATGCCATGGAGGTGAGCAGTGCTTTCCTAAAGAGGGCTGCTCAGACACTCAGGGGGCTGCCGAATCCCACTGCTGCTCCGATCAGTGGAAGACGACCATATGGCCTGAGCCGCCTGTGAGTAGGTCTGCGACTACGACTGCCAGCGTACCCACGCCTGCCGCTTCGCCGCTCGCCCATCGTCACAGGACTTGTTGTGAGTGGATGGATGAATGGATGAATGATGAAAGAGTGACTTGCGCGGTGATTTGGATTAAAGTGAGGAAGAGTTGCGCAATTCGTCGACCTCACTCTCTCGCCTGGGTCCATCTCAATCCAGTGGCAAGACAAGTCAAGACGACTGGAGATGAAGTCAGGTGCAGTGGATGACCAGGGCTTTCTACGTGCCTCGCCGTGCTCCTTACGCTCCACAGCGCGTTGCTGGTAATCGCCGTCATGCCCGTTGAACCAACAGGTGGTTTCTTCCGCGCAGTCTATCGAATCCAGTCTTCGCATACATGGGTAGGCAGACCCTAACTCACCGAAGGTTTATAACCATTCGGCTACCCTCACCTAGTTTAGCCGGCCTGTCAAAGCCGTTATCGGGGGGGTGGCCGCTGTCGCATGCTGACAGCTACGAGGAGCCACAGGTGAGAGCTGGATGCCAGGTTTGGACCAAAGGTGGCTGAGCTATCCTAAAAAGGGCATGACAGCTCCTTCACCAGAGGTACTACCAATACCTGACTTCCCAACACCCCCCATCGTTACATAGTTCTATGTTGAAGTTCTAAGCAATTATAAAACCTGATAGGATAATCATAGAGCAGGATACATTCATATAAACACATTAAAACATGACAAGGATAGTTCAGAAATCAGTCCATAGCATGATTGTTCAATGAAGAGACATATTTACATTTATTATGCCTAAACAACATAAGTACAGTAGCCCTACTCACCCTCTGGTCTTCTCAGAAATAACTAACAGGACTACTTCTGGCAAAGGCAGGCCAGCACAAATACTCAATGTTGAAGGAATTCGTGACTCGCTCTCTCCTTTTGCCCTCTGCGTTCTTTCAGTTCGTGCGTGTCCTTCCACTTCCCACTACCTGTGTATTTATACACTTGGTCGGCCATCTTGCGAGAATCCGTGACTCCGCGCTGATTGGCTATTCCTTCAAGTAACGTCGGTCGAAAACATTTCTTGTATTTCACTTCGGGTAGGTCATCTGTGTTAGTTTTCAAACAGATAACTTAGTCGTTCTCATTTCCTTCCAAAGCTATCGCCTCTTGAGATATCTCTATTTAATCGGACAACATGTGGCTTTCCTTCCATATCAATCTTTCCAAGATCCGTCTGTCCTTCGTTTTACTATGCATGTTAAAACCGCACTATTCATCATTTTCCGAACTGGTTGACCCACTTACATGATCATATGCCGAGAATTCTAACAGATATTGTCTTCCCGGCTATAATCACAGTT
The DNA here is from genome assembly GCA_024509875.1 of Oreohelix idahoensis. NCBI lineage: Eukaryota > Metazoa > Mollusca > Gastropoda > Stylommatophora > Oreohelicidae > Oreohelix > Oreohelix idahoensis. Next base: position 273,481 of record JAMPIV010008043.1, on the reverse strand, counting down.
GGGTCTACATTTCCTCTATGACTCGGTGAAGTAGAAGTGCCGTCTGTCAGTCCGTTGATTTTAAATGAATTATTTACTGTGCGGTCCTAACACAGATTTCATCCCTACCCTATTGTTATGCCTAGACGATCTCCGTGTAGCACGCTCTCGTTTCATTGGTCGAGCTATTAGCATTACACATGTTTCGACGGTGTTCACTTCGTTTTGATTACATAGATATCGAATCCCAATCGCATTATGCGACAATGGTGTTGCTGCTGTATGACGTCACAATATCACTGCAAGTTTTCTCCCCCTGGCCAAGTTGCTGGAATAGTTCGTAGCAAGTACTGCAAGGTTTCTCTACACGACTGCGAGTTCACCTGCGTTCGTCACCACCAGGGAGCTTGGAGATACACACAAAGGAACAATCTATTTAGCTCTCTGGTTAGAGGCATTAATTTGTCCTGAGTGTAGTCCATAAACCAGGCTCAGATAGCAGTCATATTATTACACAAATGACATGGACCAATGTTGAGCGCCATTGTTCGAGCTGCAAACATATGCTATTAATAGGGTAGGGGCATACATATATCATCAACTGTTGTAAAGGCATACAAAGATCATACACCATTAAATACATGAATGCGATAACATATACAACCATTAAATAAAAGAAGCGGGCAGGGTAGTGGATATGCCTTCTGGGAAACAACCTAAAAGGACATCAAAGGCATACAAAAAGGCATACAAAAATCATATAACAGTAAATATATGGATTCCTTAATCTATACAACCATTACATGAAAGTATGAAATTGCCTGAAAAGCAGTGCAAGCATTAACTCAAGTTAATTGCATATAATGAGATAATAATGGAAAACAGTTCAAACATTCAATACAAATAATTGCATATAAGAAGATAATGCATTTAGCTCACCCGCTTTGATTCCAATATTGAGTTTGGCTATAAAGATGGCATATACTGTATAAGCAATTCTTTGGTCCTCTGGTCTGACAGATTATATGCTAGAAGTTTCCGCCGGACTTGCAAAATGTGAGTAAAACATACACGATCTATTCTTTCATATATACAGCTAACAGCGGTCAATGAACTCATCCACGCTAGGGGAATTCCCCCCTACGGATCACGGGTGAATGTCCTGAAACACTGGGAAATCCTGAATATTCTGGGTCACTGGCCGGATATCATCCGGTCACTTGAAAATCCCCGGCTTATCTGGGTCATTAGCCTCTCAGGTAAATAACAAAGCGACATTGAACTGGAAAATCCCGAGGAAGGTCATTGTCCGATTAGGCATTCAGAAAGACAGAGAGAGAGAGAGAGAGAGAGAAAAAGACAGAGAGAAGATTGTTGGGCGAAGAATTTCGCGACAATCTACTAGGGTTCTTTGTATTTATCTTAGTATGTACGACCTTCCAACAAGAGATGTGTGCACTGCCATTGTCAAGCACTGTCTGTGTTCACCACAGACAAAGAGACAAGAGTTAAACAGATCGTAAATTGAATTGAACAGTCACAGGAGTTGTCAATAAACGTACCTTGACTTCCAAACATCAACAAGTAAATACAGTATTTATGTAAACTACAAGCTACTTGTGCATTAAAATAGATGACAAAGACTGAAGGTTTTACACATATCTGAAGGAAGAATGTACAAAGGACATTAAAGACGGAACAATCATAAAGAAAATTCACCAAACAATAACTAATATTGTCTTTGAGATGCAGCTGACATAATCTGAAGAGGTTAACAAAAAAAGGGTAAAGGTAGTCCCATAGCAGATACTGCTGTAGGGGAATGAAGTGTTACAGACTTCACTAGACTAGGTCCAGCATCGAGAGGTGGGGTTACCAGTTTCCTTCCTTGCTGCCTTTTCTTTCCCTAACTCAAGTGCAAAGTCAGGTACCCATTTACAGCTGGGCTGGATAGACTGAAGGGTGTCAATACTGTGAATCGAAACCGGCACCTATGCCGCGAGAGACCAGCGCTCTAACGACTCTGTCAATCGGACGCTCAAGAAGAGAGACCTAATAGAAAAACTGAAGGTTCGGGACATTGTTGACATGACAGCAGAGAAATAATTGCGTCAAAGCAAGTGACAGCAGTGTAGATATATTATGTGAGGACAAATATTGACAAACAAGCCATGGAAATATAATAAAATGCAGACTGCCGGAAAAAGAGAAGATCCAGGCATTGAAAGACCAAGGGGTTGGCGGACATTATTACGAATACACCTCACTGCGTGAGCAGCACAGACAAATGAATAAAAATCTTCCTTTATATTTAAAACTATGTTGTTGCTAATTTAAAAAAAAAACATATTTTGTTTCTCTGAGTTTACAGTCACACATTTATTCCAGATCACCAGTCGTGACAAACCTCCTTCAAGAAGCAACCAATAAGGTTTATTACAATGCCATTCAGAAGTTCAAGTACGCTGACCCAAATGTTTTCGCTGCTGAAGCTAACGGTTAATCAATGAGTTAACATGTTTAACATTTTGTTTGTAACATTAAACAGAGAAACACATGGCTGATTTACTGCTTGTGTTCAGTGCTTGAGAAATAATAAATGGTATATATATATATATATTCTTTTGTGTGTGTGAGTTTGTGTGTATATTAAAAAAAAAAAAAAAAAAAAAATATATATATATATATATATATATATATATATATATATATATATATATATATATATATATATATATATATATATATATATATATATATTGTTGGGAGGTGCTCTGGGGTGCAGGCATATTACATTTAGTAATTTAGTAATTGCACTTGTAGATGTGTACCACAGAGCACTTCTATCAAACGTGGTATGAGTCTTGGGTGCGTTGTGAAGAGTGACGCGGTAATGGTTTTGCCACAGGGCTTGTGAACGGTGTTGGTGGACGAGATATGATGTGTGTCTGGTAAGGATCCGGAGATGATCCTTAAGCGGTATATATGCATATATTCCCGGTTGATAACAGGAAGAGTAGTTCTTTATGAGATATTTTGATACCTCGGATATGTAGGATATTTGAAGCATATTGAAGCGTGGCATGCTTGAATGCTGTGGTATGTATACTGGACTTTCATCATAGCGTTGTATACTCGAGTCAATAAATGTGACTGATCATTATCCAGCTCTTCAGCGTTCTCGATAACGTTGATCGTTGACACGATAATGCTTAGTTCATACCCCAGTTATAGTCACCAGGCCAGGCTTACGTGTCAAGACTTGCAAGTTGCCACAAAATTACAATATTCAACACGTGCAGCAATGAGAGCTATGAACCTGCATCAAACTAGAGCAATTTGTGGAAACATGCGGTGTACAGGTGATGATACAAATTGTTAGTAAATCAAGTACAGTAAACAGTGACAGTACTATGGGTATAACATGTGGTGCACAGGTGGTGGGAATGATGAAACGTTTTGGTAAACAAATGTTATTTTCAGTTTTGGGACCAAACAAGATAAATGCTACCAGGTAAAATACTAACAGCTACAGTGTCGTAAATTTTAGATAGGTTAGAAGATACGAGATTTCTGAGCAGAGGTGATAGTGGTACATGTGTAAGAATTACGGTGTAAGAAATAGATTTCACGAGTGAATAGTTTAAGGAAAAGATCTGTCTCTGGAATAAGTAGTTTCTCTAATCCAGCCTATCTATACGACTAAATTTTAGTATAAGACAATCTAGTACCTCCTTATATCTAGAACTACAAGTTAAACTAAACACAAACACACAATTATGCGACAACAAGACACACAAACTTGGAAAACTATGGTTAATGGGTATGACCAACACACAGAAAGTCAAGTTCTTTTTGTTGTTTATTTTCATTTAAACTTTACAACATCAAACATATAGAGCAATAAAATCATGTTTACAGACATATGAAAATAACCGAATAAGCGCTCTCCCCCTTGTTGAGAAAAGATCCCAAAAGAAGTTAATACCCCAAAGATCAAAGATTAGCACTAGGTTACAAAATAGACTGTGAAGAACAAGTTCCCGCTAAATTACTACTCACAACTTTTTTCACAACTTCTCCGCCTCCGCCGTTTGTGCCTAGACGACGATGACTTCCACTTCCGAGCCAATGAGATGTTAGATTTCTTCCGTAGCAGACTTTATCCGGAACATGTTCTCACCTCTGCTTTCCAACGTGTGCTCCCCATCTCTCGTCAGGAGGCCCTCAAACCTCACTATAAATCCACTTCGGATAGAGTCAAATTAATCTTGACCCATCACCCTCACAGTACTGCAGTCAAACAGATCCTTTTCCGCCACCTCCCTTTCCTCCAAGCAGAGTCTGTGACCCAAGAAGTATTCGGTGAAGCACCTTTGGTGGCACATAGACGCGACAAGAACTTGAAGGATCTTCTTGTTCACAGCCGTCTCCAAAAGGAGAATGCCACTCACTTTAGCACACTACCCTGTGGTCGGACACGATGCAACACGTGCAAGTATGTCATCTCAACCCACAAGTTGTCTTTTCCTGAGGCTACGTACACCATCAACAGTAGCTTTACGTGTGAATCGCGCAATGTCATTTATACGATCATATGTAAACGTTGCTGCAAAACCTATATTGGCCAAACAGGCAAACGACCTGGGGACAGATTCAGCCAGCACTTAAATGACATCTCTCAGCAAAAGTACACATCAGTTGCCATACACTTTAATGGTCCTGACCACCATGGTCCAATCGACATCCAGGTCACAGCGATCCGATCCTGCTCCTCTAACACTGCTAGCCGAGAACAACTTGAGAACCGGCTTATCCGCCGCATGGGGTGTCTAAAACCAGCTGGTCTTAACACCTTTGTCTGAGGTCACCCTTTCCTCTCTTGCTCTATTTTGACTCTCTCCACTCTTATCCTATTCTTCTATTTAATGCCGTCCTCCATAATATGTATGAATATATAATACACTTTTTTAAATATGTCTTGATTTTTTATTTCATATTTATTTATCTCCCAATCATTCTGTCCTCTTCTGTTTCCAATCCCCACTTTTATTACGTTTGGGTAGTTTATTGTTTAGTTTCGTTTTTTAGTTTTTTTTAGTTTCTTAGTATGTTTTGTGTACATCCGGTGGCGGAAGTCACTTCCTTTTCGACCACGCGCGTCCGTTCGCGGACAGCAAATAGTGGTAGGATTTCGATGCCTTGCCTTCAGGAAAGTACCTAAGTATTATTTTTATATTTATTTAAGTTCTTATGTGTCCTATCTAGCCTTCACTTTCTTTCCTTTCCCTGACGAAGGCCTTTGGCCGTAACGTAGACTATTTTCTTTGTCTTTTGTCCTCGTAAGACGAATCACCTTTTTTCGATTTTTTTTCCACACCCATCCAAATTATTACTCAGTAAAGTACACAAATCTAGCGAAATAAAAAAAGAAGTTAGTACAATGCTTGTAACAAATGAAAATATTCTCTCTCTCTCTCTCTCTCTCTCTCTCTCTCTCTCTCTCTCTCTCTCTCTCTCTCTCTCTCTCTCTCTCTCTCTCTCTCTCTCTCTGTCATACGTGACCACAAACAATCTCGTGGTGTTGATATCCCTTGAAAAAATACAATAGTTCCTGAACCTATACTGTCAGGTGGGGTGCCAAATTAGCCCCAGTCCAGCCTATATATCAAATAATAATTACAAGGTGGATGCCAAATTTGGTGGTTTAACTTTCCCTAAATGAAACAAAGGTCACCGCGAATAGTTACTGAAGCAAGACGTGCTCTGGACGTTCACAGTTGCAAAAGGAGAAAATTAATTCCATTATTGCGAAACATCTGGTTGCTAAGAAAAAAAGTTACAATATGAAAAGAAAAATGATGATGATAAATCCTATCGGCTGGCTCTATGGTGAGTGCCGATTTTGAAACAGCGTAACTTTCTGGATCCCTCCGTTGATACGGCTGTCAAAAGTCAGGAATATATGTTCTTTCGTATGCCCAGTGGGCTGGAAAAATTGAATAAATAATTCTGGGTAAGGTACAGTCAAGTTAAGATTTAATATTAATGTTTATTTGTCTCTTTGGCCCAACCGGTTCACGAAGGAACTTGGGACTTGAAACCCAAGAAGAAGACACCATTAATCCTTCACTGAATGAAGAAAGAGGACCGAACTAGCCCAAAAAATCGAAGACCCAAATTAAGACCACTGGCCGCTGGTTTTTGTTCAGGTACTATTTAGGAAGAAAAGAACATTTATGAAAAAATGAAATGCTACTATCCTATCCACACGTAAGTTTCCCGCTATGGCATGTCGGGAAAAAAGGTATGCGCCCTCCCTCGTTATTGCCCGCGAGAAAATGAACAGCGCACAAAGTCAATTATTATTTAATTTATCCATACGCGCACTTTAACAAAAATCGCCTGTCACTACTAGCTATTTAATTTGCCGGCGTCTGTTGTTTAGTCACAGGATATTAACACTAGTCACTTATATAATTTCACACAATGAAATATAATGCGAATTATATTCTGTCACTCATCCGTAACGCGCAATAATCTCAGTCAGCTAAACCGTATCTTCTTGTGTAAGAAACGGGGGTGATGGAATTTACATTAACTGAACAACTGGCAAGAAATTATCTACGCGTTATGTTATTTCTCTAGTTTTAACGCTAGGGAATCCCAGTGAATTAAAATAGTAAACTTACCACATTTTAACACTTAAGCACAATTTCTATTACCACAAATCAGAAAATGAAATCCCCACGAGACTTTTTAACATATTTAGCGAAGAATGGCTCTAGTCTGACGTGTTTAGATTATCCACAAATTTCTGAGCGACTCTGATAACTGATCTGGAGAGAACGCAGTATATATACAGATCATGGTGTGGTTATCACTAGAGGATGTTATAATTCTCACATTCTGCATAGCAGAGAAATCAGGAAACTGCGCTTCCCGGATCAAAGGTTTTATCGTTCGCTCTACTCAGCGATGCCGACCGACATCAGAAGACTTGGTCGTGCAACGGGCCTCTCTTACATTTCGTCCCCTTTCACAGATCAAACAATGTACCTCCCCCTGAACGTACGAACATCAGAGGTGGTCGGGAAAATATTATCGCCCCCGTATCTCTTCACACAGTCCGTTATTTCCACGTGCATCTGTCTAATGACCGATAATTGGCAGATTGGCTTGCGTGAGAAACGCAGGTAAGCAAACGGGATTCGCTCCCCTGTTAAAACTGGCAGGTTGCGAATAGTTGGTAAACAAGTCTGTTGTTATGTTCCCAGAAAAAGGGCGTGGATTCAAAGGTGAGTCATACAAACAGAAAATTGCGTGGTTTGGCTTAGCAAATGGTAGACACTAGATGGGAAAGCAACGGCTTTCAGATTACTGTAAGCTATATTTCCATTATACGTCACATACAGGAAATTACAATAAATATGCTTGAATAAATCCGAAATAATACTACAAATGCAATGCTGCTATTAAATACATTATCATTTTAAAAACGTTCATTCTATTAACAATCTGACATGGCTAAACTTTTTAACTGGCATCATATGATAGATAATTCTATACAGAGCTTTACAACAGGAGGCATTCTGATTATCAGATATCCTTTTACAGCCCAATAGTTTCAGTAGACTATACACTGAGGCAGACACTATACCTCTAGCACCTACCTCTAAAGCTATGATTTTTGCCGTGAACCCATCATGTCTCAAGCCCATGACCAGATCATTTTACTTAGCCAATATGCATGAGTGTTGCTCATCTAACTGTCATCTCAATATAATCTGGTGTGACGATGTGTGTCACGTTATTAATCAACATTGAATTATATTACGTATAAAAGACATTTAAAATATATTAAATTTATTAAACATCATTATACGCGTAAAATTTAATCAAATTAATGCAAGAGAACTATTCCACTTTCAGGAACACCAGCTGTCTTTGTGAGCACACCTATGAAACAAACAGTAATGACGTTTACTACTTAAAAAGTAAACTGGCTTGTATTTGTTTAGCACTAGTTCATATCAGGTAGGCTGGTTGGTGTTTAACAGATAATTAAACTGGAGGAAGCAGATTGACATAATTACAGTGAGCTGCATCAGTAAGAAAAACAAAAAACTATACTTACGAATTTAATGAGTTTGAGACATGTTCTAAATTCCATCCCGATCCGAAACTCAGTAATGAACTTTCATGAGCTTTCCTTGGCAAAGCCCTACATAATCTTAGTCGTTACTGTACTCAGTCACCGAATCTCGCATCCACAAGAAGCTACGCGATGTAAACACAAGAGTGACATCTCGTTGTAATAATAATAATTTGCTAGATATAAAACGTTTCTGGGTCCTGAAAGAATCGCTCATACTTTTCAGAAAAATACGGAAATGACGTGCATTGCACTTTTCTTTGAGGGAAAGTTATCTGTTAGGGATAGATTTGGGATGCAGATAAAATAGTGTGGCATGTTACTACACGCTAGCACATTTCCATTGTTATGTGAGGAATTGTGTTCGCCTGTAGTCAAACTACTGTTTGCACGAAGCGTTCACCCGTGGTGAGTGAGGCGTTCACCCGTGGTGAGCGACGGTCAACTAGTGACGATTTTGTCACATGTCGTGGGGTTCAGTGTGTTAATTAATTGGCCTTCCGTCTTTGTGTTTGCGTCGGAGAGAGATGTAATTTTTCGAGCTCCGGGATAAGGGAGAGTGTTATATAAATATACATTGTGGCATTTATTGATTTTCGGAGGCCGCCACGTTATGTGCAAGATGGTTCATGAACTTATCTAGAAGTTCAGACCATAATTTACTACAAGTAACTTTGAGATATGAGGCAACTAATATTTTGTTTGCCCTGATTGTTTCTGCCGCATTACTTTGGTTTTCGTGGATTGCCCGAACCTTTAGTACAACGGCCAGGATTGAGTGGAGATGAGAGGAGTGTATTATTATTATATTATTGCCACTTAAAATGCCTGACGTTTGAAACTTATTGACGGACGAGGGATAATCTACTACGCTTATCCATTGCCATGTACTTTTGATGTTTTGATGGACGTTATTGTGAAGTGACTTTATTTATTAAATGTCAACCATGTTTTCCCGTGGACCTGTTCACCTACTGGCTTTTGTTATGCATATTGACCATAATGTCCTGAAAGAACACCTGCTATCATTCGCGTATCCATGCATGATCCTCTAATTTATCCCAGTGTAACATTATCTTAAACACCTTAGAATCATCCTATGCACAAGGAACATTATATTCTTATTCGAATTTCACAGACCTCTTTGCAAGTAACCCGTCAAGAAATTAAGGAGAGTTTAATTATTTATTTTTATAATAAAAGAGCCATCCAATACTTTTCCATATTTTTTAACATTTTGTTGAAACTAACGAAAGATGAGTGAATTTTAAAATAAATACCAAAATAAAAATCATCAAAGCAGTAATTAAGAAGGACGAGTTTCCATTGCAATTAACAAATTGAATGTTTTCTTAAAAAACACCGAAATATTTGATTTAACTCAAAATGGAAAACGAAAGGCTGTGAGTCTGAGGCTGATAACAGCTAAAGTCTCATTTAAACAGAAGTGTAAAAAAAAAAAATCCTTGCATACATGATTGTCAATTTATTGTAGCGCCAACATTTTTTAGCTGATAGAGCAGTATTTCTCAAAGTGTGCCGCGAAAATTTTGTAAATTTACTAAATGAAGTATATTTTTAGTGATCATGTAACATAGAACTGATCTTACAGCTTGAGCTCATTCAATAATAATTGGAGCAATTAACTGCTTTGAACAAAAACAGGATACTTCAAAATTTCATGATATTATAAAACGCAAGAGGCGCATAAATATCATTCAAAAGCCATGGACGGAGCACAGCACTTGAACTTTGACCTAATTAAATTTCGTATCAGAAAGAGCGTACCGGTAGAGGAAAAAGATATAATTTGCGCATGCGCGTACAATTCGTGATGTATGTTTCATTTTATAATTAACGCAGTGATCAGGGTGTTGTTTCTTGCTTGTGTTTGATTTGTAAAGCTGTGTAAAATATTTAGTACATTCGATTTGCCGTTTTAAAACTTTATTAAAAGTAGATAAACTAAGTGACATGGATAGATTTATTACAAGAAAACGTGTGCAAGAAAAAAGTAACGATGACAGCATGACTAGTATTTGCAGAAATGAAAACACCACTTTGGACGAGGTCACGCCAACACCGAGTAAGATTTATAAATCTAAAGTTCGTAGTCAGTACATAGACAGCTATTTAAGTCTGGGATTTTCTTGGTCTGGAGAGAAAGATTGTCCTCAGCCAATATATGTTGTGTGTGTTGACAAACGTTCGAACGAAGGCATGGTTCCTAGTAAATTGAAAAGACATTTGACCACTAAAGATGCACATTTTTTGAAAAAAGATTTGAATTTGTTCAAAAGGTTAGTTGAGCAACAAACAAAGCAAGTACGCTATTTGGAACAAAGAGTTAAAGTATCTGATAAAGCTCAAACAGCTTCTTATCATGTAGCCGAAATAATAGCACAACAAATGAAATCATATACTACATGTGGCGGTTTTGCTTCCCCTGCACTAGGTACCACCACCTGACTGGTGTTTCCTCCGTCGATATTTTGAGAACTGCCAGACCCGCCATTGTTAGAACTAGAATTCACTCTTCTTCTTTTGAGTTCCAACTCCTTCATTCCAATAGCGTGGGCTCTGTCGGCCTCATTTTCTTGGAATGCCCTCTTGGCCTGTTCCTTCTCCTTAGCAAAAATGCCCTCGCCTGTTCTTGTTTCCGCTCTTTCGGCTTGTTCCTTCTTTTCTTGGAATGCCATCTCCTTTTCCATCTCTGCGGCTTTGTAAGCCCTTTGCTTTTCAGCTTTCTGCTCTTCGAAAGCCCTTTGCTTTTCCTTTTCCTCGGCTTGGGTTTTTTCGTGTTCCCTGGCCATTCTTCTCTCTTCCCTCTCAGCTGTCTTCTCCTCACGGAGTGCGGCTTTTTCTGCCTCCATCCTGTCGTTTTCCTCTTTATCTTTTTCTTTCTGTTTTCTCACCGAAGTAAGCACGACGTCAGAAAGTTCTTTGGCTGAAAACCCGAGTTCGCGGCCTAGATTAAGGTAAAAGGCATGGAGTTTTTGGGACTGTCATTCTGAGGAAATAATCTGTTTACAAAGCTACGCAAAGTTACAACAGCTACTAACAACTAAACACCAAATTACAGCAATGAATTTGCTTCACCAAGTGAACGTCTTCTTTCTTTAACTTTAACTTTAGTTTACAAGAAATTTTGTTTCTTTCACTTATTCAATTATTCTTCACACAGTTACTTTTACGTTTATTTATGAATGCAGTTGTTGCGTGCAGTTTCTCGCTGTGTATAATATTCTGCTTTAGTGTAAATGTCTATTTTGTAGATATCAATCTTGATTCCTGACCTAAGGGATATCACCCAGGATTTTTCTGGGAGGTGTATTTAACAGTGGTTGTCTGTCCACTGGTTTCAACTTACCGGTTTAAAATTAGAACCGATGTCTGGTTGCATGTCCATATTTGGCTACAATGGCTAGCTTTTCTAAGAATGTTTGCAACTAGAGCTGAGGTCTTAATTCATGACCATATAAGGCTTCAATGGTCAGTCCTTACCTGGAATGTGTTGAAACATTGCCCGTGAGTTTAGCTCAAGGAAGTGTAGGGTCTACGGCGCATGCGCGTATGTCCAGGGGTTAAGCGAGACTTCCGATCTAGGGGTCGAGCGAAAAATGTCAGAGGGTTAAGACGTGTTTCGACGTCTTTGTGGTTTCGGCTTCATGTCTGGGGAAATGGAAAACCTCTGTGGATAGACTTAGAAGTATTTGAAGATATTCCCCGATGATAGTGATATATTTCAAACGTCTAGGAGACGTGTGTGTGTGTTATTAGTGCATTCTGAAGGTCTATCAAGGTAAATGGACATTTTGTTATTCTCCTTGCCTATCAGAGTCTCGTACCACATATATTTGTCAGCACATTGACTTTTCCCAGGGTGGGAAAGAATCTAACAGTCTACGTGAGTTAAGCTCTTAATTTAGGCTGACTTTATTAGCTTAGGGCTTGTGTACGCCCAGGAAACATTGCATTTTGATGCATCCCGCTGTTTCAGCGGTAATTTATTATGGACAAGGTCTGACCCACCTTGTTTGCCAGTCACAGAGGCTAGTTAAACTTATAGGCCTGCTACCTTAAGGCCTGTTGCATGCAAGCAACACAACTGATGAACTCATGTCAGGAAAGAGTTGGTTAACTCGTGTATCAACACCCGCGAGCAATGCGGGGTATTTTTGCTGAGGCTTGTTTGGAAGGGAACTTAGATTGTGGTCAACAATCGTGCTTAGGCCCAGCTTACTGACTTGTGAAATATGATGCTATCCATGTACTATCGTCATGTCTACATGTTCCTGAATCTTGTTAAATGATCATGTCCTGATGTCGTCGTCTTGTTGTAGCGTACTACATTAAAGCTTGTGAAAAGTCAGTTGCTGTTCCAAACTTCACTGACTTATACTTGTGATAGAGGGAGTGCTGAGCCAATGTTTAGAACTGTACACCCATTCGCGTATGTCATCTCTACACTCTCACTCCATGTCAACACTGCACTTTGCCAGCGTTTCAACATAGCTGAAATAGGCTGACCTACATTCACTTGTACTGCACTGCTTGAGTTGACCTGACCTCTACACTCATATACACAGTGCTGTACCCTTTATAATTGTCAACAAGTAAACAGTCATCTACTTTATGAAGGTATCTATGTGATGGCCAGAAAGATACCTTATCAATGTGGTGGAACCAGCTAGATGGGGCTATTGGCTCTATTTTCAACTGTCAGCTGCTGTTTAGAAGGTCAAGTCACTGCTGCTGTCTAGAAGGTCAAGTACGGTTCCCATTGTCACTGTTGCAGTTCAGAAGGTTGAGTGTCGTTACTATTGTCGCAGCTGTTGTTGTCAAGTTCAAGTTCCTGGAGCATTGTTGTTGTTAGAAGCAAGTACAGAAAGCTCTTTTCAGCGTTGGATCTTCGCGATCTTAGAATGCTGAACACTGTACCTCTTCATTGTTCGTAGACGATAAGAGTGCATCATAAGTTAAGTGGCATGTTTTTTGTTGTGATCTGTGCCTTTATAGTGTGTAATTAAGCCTTCCCATTACACAACCATTGTTTACATATTTCTTGTTGTGTTACATGTTGTTTATATGTCATTTCTATGTTTATTTTCAGCGGGTTTCAGGTTGGGTGGTGTCTAATATAGGAGATTCCACGTAGCAGAGGACCTATATCAGCGTTCTGTAGGGACTGTGCAAATTTCCCTTACCGGAATTTGCTAGCGACATTTGTTGCTATTTTCGTTTAGTTGTGACGAGCTTTACTTATCGTTGTTTTTGTTATATTTTTTCTGTTCTTTAATTTTGTTTTGATTTGTTTGTATCTGTCCACCTCCTCTTTCTTTCGTTTAGTTTTTTACAACTTTATGTTTATACACTCAGACGTCATTGATTTGTGATAGTTTTTTGCAGTTATCATCACATACTTTGTAATATTTCCTTTAGTTTTGCATTATAATTTATTTGATTTCAGCAAACGTTATCGTATTGTCCTTGATGTTTGCTGTTTGTTTACATCAGTCATTGTTGTCATACACTGTTTCTATATATAGTTGATCATATTTAGTACACTTAGGATAAAATTGATTGATGGTGGTATTATTATAAAGATGTTTATACAAGTTCTTTGCTAAAAGACTTGTTATACACAAAGATTGAGACAAGGTGAAATACATATGCAAGTTCTTTATAAAAAAAGACTTGTGCCCACAGTGATTGGGATATAAAGGTATTATTTTCCACAGGTACTTAAGTGATTATTTGTTACATTATAAACAAGGTAACCATACAAAGTCTTTGCCAAAGACTTGTCCCAACTGAGGTTGGTATATAAATCGTATTATTATTTCAGGTAGTAATAACACAATATTAGACACAATGTTTACATTGGATTACTTTATCCAACAAGGTATAACCCTGGGCAAATCTGGTGATAAATTGGAAGAGTTTGCCCTTGCTCGATATGACAAGGTGCAAAAAGCAGAAGAGAAAAGACAAAAGGCGGAAGAAAAAAGATTAGAAAGAGAAGCCGAATTTGAGGAGAAAAAACTTCAAGCTGAAAGGGAAGAGAAAAAACTTCAAGCTGAAAGGGAAGAGAAAAAACTTCAAGCTGAAATGGAAGAGAAAAAACTTCAGCAACAAAGAGAATTTGATGAGAAAAAACTTCAAGCTGAAATGGAAGAGAAAAAACTTCAGCAACAAAGAGCATTTGATGAGAAAAAACTTCAAGCTGAAATGGAAGAGAAAAAACTTCAGCAACAAAGAGAATTTGATGAGAAAAAACTTCAGATAGAAGCTGAGGAGAGAAAGGAAAAAGCAAGGATGGAACATGAAGAAAAACTCTTAGCTTTGGAGATAGAGAAAGCAAAAGTGATTAATATGGGTTGTTCTCATGCAACTTCTGGTAAGACGAAGGAGAATTCTTATAAGATCAAATTACCTGCTTTCAATGCTGCAAAGGACGACATAACATTCTATCTCGATAGATTCCAACTGACATGCGAAACGCATAAGGTAGATAAAGAGCATTATGTCGGACAACTGCTAGAAATACTTACAAGTGAACCATTAAATATTATAATGTCAATAGAAGAACCTGATAAGACTAACTATGAAGTTGTTAGAGCAGCTTCATTGAAAAGATACCAACTTAAAGAAGACGATTATCGTCTTCGGTTTAAGACTATGTTACCAGAGAATGGTGTCGAGTTCTCAGACTTTATTACAAAGATACGTCTTACTTTCTCACGGTGGATTGAGCTGTCTGGGACGGCTAAAACATATGAAGCACTGGTAGACTTATTACTTAGAGATAAAGTAATGTCATCAGTCAACGAGTCCTTTCTTGCCTTTATACATGAACGTAAACCTAAAGACATAAAAGATATGGAACAATATTGTTGCCAGTATGTCACTGCGCACCCACAGCAAACCATAAGCAATTCTAAAGTTAAAGAAGGCTTGCCCGTAGCTTCTGCTACACCAATGGTCTTAACTTTGGTAATAAATTTCAGGGTGGCCAACGCAACTTTGATAAGAAAAGTAGGCGTAACTTTGAACAGGACCAGGGTGATCCATATGGTAATAGTTCTTCAAAGAACTGGAGGAGATCTGACAGTCCTCGTTATTATGGATCAAACAATTATAGAAACTTTCGTAAGGGAAGTTATAATAAAAACTATCCTACTTATCCTAGGAGACAACAATATCAATATGGGAAATATTCTCATCAAAAAGATAATGACAATCATGATTGTAAAAATTGTGGTGCAAGCCAAAACAATAATAGCAATAGGTCAGATAACAATAGTTATAAAAGAAATAGCAGTCGTGGTAGAGAGCGACACAATAATAATAAATCGTGTCGGCATGGTAACAGTGCTCAACAAGAGTCACAGGTTACTGGTAATGAACCTAAAGATAATAAAGATAATTATAGTGCTATCACATGCTCTGCTTTTGACTTTGTGAGAGCATCTCAATGCCCCCAATGCACAACACTATTTAAACCTACTACTATTTCTACTTTGAGTTGTGGTCATCCTCTGCCCGCCCTACCTGCCACAGCTGCGCATGACGGGAGAGGATCTCTTCTCTTAAATAAAGGGCTAGTGAATAATAGCCAAGTCTCAGTCCTTTTCGATTCGGGATGTACTACTATCGGAGTTAGACAATGCCTTGTAGATCAATCATGTGCCACGGGAAAAGTAGTCAAATGTGTAACATTTGGTGGTACTGTAGAAAAGTATCCTACTGCTATCATTCACATTGCTACTCCCTTTTTTACGGGAGATGTCCACGCGTGTCTTCTACCGAACCCTATTGCTGATCTTATAATCGGTCGTATCCACGGTGTTACAGAATGTACCCCATAGCAGATAGCTGCTTGGGAGGATCAAAATATCCAATCTGCCAATGCAGTGGTCACAAGAGCACAAGCTCTGAATATGCCTCAATCTTCAACGAGTGAAGATAATAAAGTGCATACCCAAGATGATAACATGGTGATTTCGCGTAACACTTTTAAAAAATGCAAGAAGATGATCCGTCTTTAAAAAAATTCTTCATTATGGCAAAAAAAGGTGATCCAAATCAAAACACAAATAGCGAATCCTGGATTACTATGAAGAATGGAGTACTTGTGCGCATGGTACAAGACTCAACTACGTCTATGCATTCACAAATTCTCGTGCCCAAGAATATGAGAGTCCAAATCTTGCAACATGCACACGACTCTCAGTGTGCTGGACATATGGGTTTTTCCCGCACTAGGTCTAGAATCCTTGCGGCTTTCTTTTGGCCATTTGTCAATAAGGATATAAAGATTTATTGTCGTTCTTGCAAAACATGTCAAGAGGTCAAATCGAGAGGCCCACGACATGCTGCACCTATACAAGCTGCAGACATTCCTATTCGGCCGTTTCAAAAGATGGCTATAGATATTATTGGTCCTTTTAAGATCAAGTCGGCCAGAGGACATCAGTTTATTCTAACATGCGTTGACATGTGCACTCGTTGGCCAGAGGCTATACCTCTTAAGAGCATCTCTACTGCTGATATCGCAGACGCTCTTTGGCTAATATTTTCTCGTCTGGGATTTCCCGGAGAAATATTGTCAGACCATGGCACTCAATTAATATCAGACACTATGTCACAGGTAATGTCTACTCTACATATTAAGAGATCTCTAAGTAGTATCTATCACCCAATGTCTAATGGGTTGGTTGAACGTCTCAATAGAACACTCAAAAACTTACTTGGGAAGATAACTGAGGATCATCCTCAGGATTGGAATAGGGTTTTACCCGCGGCTCTCTTTGCATATAGAGAGGTCCAAAACGAACATACAGGATTTTCTCCTTTTGAACTTGTCTTTGGCGCGCCACCGCGCGGCCCTATGTCTCTACTTCATGATCTTATAACCGCCGATAATATTGATAATGATACTCAATCTTCTTATGAGTATGTCATTGCTCTCAGGCAAAAGATTATCGAAGCATGCAAACTAGCAACTTCCTCCTCCGAATTTGCTAAAGAGAAAGCTAGACAATTTGCTAATAAGAATAGATGCCTACGAGAACTTTGTCCTGGCGATAAGGCGTTTGTTTTGCTACCTTGTAGGGAAAACAGACTTCTTATTGCATGGAAAGGTCCATATACTATAGTCTCAAGAATTTCCGAAGTCGACTATGTTGTCGATATTGATGGGAAGCATAAAACATTCCATATAAACATGCTTACGGAATTTCATGAGCGACCAGACTATTTGCTGCCTATTTTACATGCGGTGGAGGATTCTCAAGTCCCTCATGGTCAGTACTCATCCCTGTCTGATATACAGGATGAGTAAACTACTTTCTCTGATGTTAATCTTCCTCTTCCTATGATTCCACTTCATTCTACGGAATCATGGGAAAATGTTACTGTTTCTTCTAATTTATCTATGGAAGAACAGCGACAAGTCTTTTCTAAGCTACAAACATTTCAGGATGTCCTTACTGACATTCCTGGACACACTGATGTCATTGAACATGACATAATACTTACTGACAATAACCCTATCAGGGTTAGACCTTACCCTATTCCTATTCACTTTCAGACACAGGTCGAGAAAGAATTGGATGAAATGATTCGTTTGAAAATTATTGACCCATCCACTTCAGCATACTCTTCGTCCATGGTTATTGTTCGGAAGAAAGATAAGAACATACGCATTTGGGTCGATTATCGCAAATTGAACCAAGTCACGAAGTTCGATGCTGAACCGATGCCTCTATTAGAAGAGCTACTTAATAGACTCTCTAATTCTAAATTCTTTACCAAACTCGACTTGTCTAAAGGGTATTGGCAAGTTCCGCTAACTGAACGAGCCAAATCTCTCACTGCTTTCTCAACACCTAGGGGTTTATTCCAGTGGAATTTCATGCCTTTCGGCGATATGAATGCCCCAGCTACTTTCGTACGCATGATGCGTCGAATTCTATCATATCGTTCAGATGTCATTGCATACTTGGACGATATCTGTCTCTTCAGTGATTCTTGGGAAGATCACTATTTGGGTTTATACAAATTACTGTCTACTTTACGCAAACATAATTTGACTGCAAAACCCTCTAAAGCCTATGTTGGGTTTAGTGAAATTTCTTTCCTTGGTCACCGTGTTGGTAATGGTCTCTTGAAGACAGAGGACCATAACATTTCTAAGATACTAAACATTTCTATCCCTAAGACGAAAAAGCAAGTACGCAGTCTCTTAGGTTTGATACAATTCTACGGAAGATTTATTCAAAATTTATCTTCTATTATGGCATCTCTTTCAACCCTACTGAAGAAAGGGTCTCCTAATATGGTGCACTGGTCCCAAGAATGCCAGTCTTCATTGGACCAGATTAAAACGTTATTCTCATCTCCCCCTATCTTAAGGCTACCTACTACTGATAAGACTTTTGTTCTTCGTAGTGACGCCTCATCCACTGGAATCGGGGCGGCACTAATGCAGGAGTATTCGGAAACTCTGCATCCTGTGATGTATATCTCTAGGACATTGAATGCGGCTGAAAGGAACTACTCAGTTCTAGACCGTGAATTGTTGACTATGGTATGGTCTATTCTTAAGTTACAAAGATTCCTTCTCGGCGCGCATTTCATTGTGGAAACCGACCAAAAAGCTCTTACAGCTATTCAGAGTAAGAACTTGAAGAGCTCGAGATCCACTCGATATGCCATGTCTCTTCAACCCTTTCACTTTACGGTGCGAGCTATCCGTGATTCGGATAATGTGATGGCGGACATTCTGTCCAGATGCCCACATGATTCCACTTGACTATTGTGTCCTAGTTTTCCTGATTTACTTTGAAACTTATAACAATACTTTACTACATCTACATATCTGCACATCTATTCTCACTTTTTGTGAATTCATAGTATTATACTGGGTGATTGCCTTTCTCTGTTTCCATCTTTGGTATAGCAGGGAAGGTTTAAGGCTCACAATATAATGGCCGTAAAATCACTCGGCCACAGTATAGTTAAGAATGTATGTTTCATTATTGTATATTAGAAAATCTTACGGTTGTCAAATAGAATTGTATTGTTTGTATTCTCTTAGCGAGTATAAGATTATGAAAAAAATATTGTTGTATATTACCATGAAGTAATCTTTATGTTGCTACTTGTTTGTATATCTAAAGCGGTATATTTAGATTATAACACCGCTATTCTTGATGATGTTTTGATCTCTAGACTTGAAGATAAGTTACTTGATATCAGATAAGATTATATATGTAACTTTTGCTATATTATAATTATGCCAGCATTGTAATGTACGTTGGTGGCTCCTCCCTGGAATAGTATATTTAGAGAAATATTTTCTCTAATGAGATTTTCTCTCACCAGATGCTCCATGCATCGACTTAGCCTCACATTAGGCATTATATTTATTTGTGATACTATTCATCCGCGCATCATTCGTGCGTTATGAGCCTGTTGTAGCTTGCTCTTGGATGTTCTTTAAAAAAAAAATGTTTCATTTTTTTCCAGGGAGGTGCGGTAAACTGTTGCGTGCAGTTTCTCGCTGTGTATAATATTCTGCTTTAGTGTAAATGTCTATTTTGTAGATATCAATCTTGATTCCTGACCAAAGAGATATCACCCAGGATTTTTCTGGGAGGTGTATTTAACAGTGGTTGTCTGTCTACTGGTTTCAACTTACCGGTTTAAAATTAGAACCGATGTCTGGTTGCATGTCCATATTTGGCTACAATGGCTAGCTTTTCTAAGAATGTTTGCAACTGGAGCTGAGGTCTTAATTCATGACCATATAAGGCTTCAATGGTCAGTCCTTACCTGGAATGTGTTGAAACATTGACCCCGAGTTTAGCTCAAGGAAGTGTAGCGTCTACGGCGCATGCGCGTATGTCCAGGGGTTAAGCGAGACTGTCAGAGGGTTAAGACGTGTTTCGACGTCTTTGTGGTTTCGGTTTCATGTCTGGGGAAATGGAAAACCTCTGTGGATGGACTTAGAAGTATTTGAAGATATTCCCCGATGATAGTGATATATTTCAAACGTCTAGGAGACGTGTGTGTGTGTGTTATTAGTGCATTCTGAAGGTATATCAAGGTAAATGGACATTTTGTTATTCTCCTTGCCTATCAGAGTCTCGTACCACATATATTTGTCAGCTCATTGACTTTTCCCAAGGTGGGAAAGAATCTAACAGTCTACGTGAGTTAAGCTCTTAATTTAGGCTGACTTTATTAGCTTAGGGCTTGTGTACGCCCAGGAAACATTGCATTTTGATGCATCCCGCTGTTTCAGCGGTAATATATTATGGACACGGTCTGACCCACCTTGTTTGCCAGTCACAGAGGCTAGTTAAACTTATAGGCCTGCTACCTTAAGGCCTGTTGCATGCAAGCAACACAACTGATGAACTCATGTCAGGAAAGAGTTGGTTAACTCGTGTATCAACACCCGCGAGCAATGCGGGGTATTTTTGCTGAGGCTTGTTTGGAAGGGAACTTAGATTGTGGTCAACAATCGTGGTTAGGCCCAGCTTACTGACTTGTGAAATATGATGCTATCCATGTACTATCGTCATGTCTACATGTTCCTAAATCTTGTTAAATGATCATGTCCTGATGTCGTCGTCTTGTTGTAGCGTACTACATTAAAGCTTGTGAAAAGTCAGTTGCCGTTCCAAACTTCACTGACTTATACTTGTGATAGAGTGAGTGCTGAGCCAATGTTTAGAACTGTACACCCATTCGCGTATGTCATCTCTACACTCTCACTCCATGTCAACACTGCACTTTGCCAGCGCTTCAACATAACTGAAACAGGCTGACCTACATTCACTTGTACTGCACTGCTTGGGTTGACCTGACCTCTACACTCACATACACAGTGCTGTACCCTTTATAATTGTCAACAAGTAAACAGTCATCTACTTTATGAAGGTATCTATGTGATGGCCAGAAAAATACCTTATCAGCAGTGTATGCTCAGTCTTACAATTACACACTCTCTTGACACTATTCTTTCAGTAAATCTGAAATTTATGTCAATCAAGTCTAGGGGAATAACTTGACAAGTTGTATAATCCCGGCGCGTGTCGCTAAACTGTGAATTATCGCGCTTGTGCGACCGCGTTCAATCCCAAGTCGAGACTCCAATTGTGACGGTATTGCCTCCCCTACTTTGCAGTAGTGATCCAGCAGTGGCCAAAACTCAAGAGTATCTAATATGGGCTTCAAAGGTATCTACCTCCATGCAAGATTACTCTTGGCAGAGATGTAGATACGTATAAGGGTGATGATACTTCTATTACAAAGGGAGTCTTCACAAGATATTCAGAACAAGCGAAAACAATATTGCTTTAGCTGAGTATGTTAACTCTGTAATTCTGCCGACGCGTTTGTGAAGGATTTAAACACTTATTACTTTCAGCTCGTTTAAGCCCCCACCCCTGATTTATTCAGTGGAATTCTATTATTCTAGTATAGCTCGGTTTAGAGTGTGTGTAGTTATATATATATATATATATATATATATATATATATATATATATATATATATATATATATATATATATATATATATATATATATATATATATATATATATATATATATAAAAGATGTAATAAAGTAACACGGGATCTCGACTTACTATGATTAAGCAAAAAAAAAAAAAAACCTCAAGAACTTAACTAAGTAAATGTGTGCTTACCAGGCAAGGAATCAATTTCCACACTATAACTGTTATAAGCTGTCAACGGAAAAACTGGTCACTAGGTAGCAAAGATCCTCGTAGAGACAAATGGTAAAGAATGCTAAGGAAGTATAGCTTAAATAGTTAAAAAAATCTGCAGATGTTCCGCGGGGGTTCTTCCAGCCCAATCGAGATGAAACAAAGCAGACGTCAAGACCCAACGGGAGAGCTTCCCCGGTCGCCTCGCGAGATGGGAGAAAGACGTAATATTGCAACGCTTTTCCCGTTCTACGAGCGACTTGAAACCGAGGACGGCATAAAATAAAGGACAGAGAATTCCCCATGTCCCCCATAAATCAAAGGGACAGGGTACTTGCCAGTCCCCAAGAATCGCTAAATAAAAGACCTTTGACAAAATTGCCGCAATTCCACGTAGAAAGGGGTGGACCTAGCTTGGCCCATGTCAAGATTGACGGGACTAACGACAGCATTAGAGCTATTAGGAGCAATAAGACATAAAAGTGGTCGTAGCCAAGAAATAAAAAGGAAAAACAGGGCAAACCACCCAGACCAAAGTGTCAGACATTTCATCAAATAATGACAGATGGAAAGAAAAGTGTGGTCAGACAAGATCACATACACCAGTCAGCGTGACATTTGACGATATAAACAATAAGAAAACTATCATGTTATAACTAAAACTATCATGTTATAACTAAAACTATCATGTTTTAACTAAAACTATCATGTTATAACTATCTTTCTATATTTCTAATGTGCAACATTTATGTGTTTTTATGGA
Source organism: Oreohelix idahoensis (assembly GCA_024509875.1). Taxonomy (NCBI): domain Eukaryota; kingdom Metazoa; phylum Mollusca; class Gastropoda; order Stylommatophora; family Oreohelicidae; genus Oreohelix; species Oreohelix idahoensis. The sequence goes on along the minus strand of JAMPIV010008043.1, from coordinate 250,837 downwards.
CTACTGAACTATATAGTCCTTCTTTTAGTCTTATAATGGTTCGAGAAGAAATATTGTACTTCATATATTGTAATGAAGCAATATTTTTTTTTAAACATGCTTAGCAATAAAAACTTCCATTTAATAGCAACTGATCTCTTTCTGTCACAATTTCAATAAATTAAAGTTCAAAGGTTACAAATTCATGCAGAATCTATTTAAAGATACACGACCATGAAGACCACTGAAATGGGTCTTCCGATTTAGAGAACAGTATCTGAAATTATTTAGATGATAGCTCACATTTTTACTGAAAAACTGGTATTGTGCAATCATAAGCATTACATTATAGTACATGTAACACTGAGACTGATTGGTGGATATTAGCACAGAGTATCAAAAAGGAAATAGCCTTTAATTAAATATGAAGGAAGAATTGCAAAACTAAGGGCTGAGAAATACTGTTATGAAATTCAGTAATGAGTTTAATAGGGCCGGAGCAGGCTAATAATACTGTCCTACCAGGAATACCAGACAAACTGGAGTGCGATAGGGATGCATCTTGTCTCCATTTATTTTCTCACTAGCATTAGATTGGGTTATGAAAACATCGACATCACACAACAAAAATGGAATCCAGTGGAATTTGACTGAACAGCTTGGTGATCTAGAATTAGCAGATGACTTGTCTCTTCTGTCCCATAACTGTAAACAGATGCCAGACAGAATGAAAATACACGTTAAGAGGTCACACGTTTATTTGTGATTCCTGTCGCCATTGTGTTTACCGTTTCTACGTGTCTTTTGCCAATACTGTCATATCAGGGTTTGTTGTTTTGTTGTTCCATTTTCTGCTTTTGATTTTCGTTGATTGTTGAATTGGTTGTCATTACATTTTTTTCTGTTTTTGTGTTGTCCTTGCTTTATTGTTGCTCTTGACCTGTGTTGTTGTATTTCATATATACAATTATATACCCATTGCGTGCTGTGTAGTGTCTGTGGTATGTTTCTTTGGCCTGTGTATATTTCTTGTTCTTGTTGTTTGTTTGTGGCTGTGGCTGACGAGGGGTGAAGCCCGAAGCGTCCCGTGTTTCTTGTGTACCGTTGATTTGTAAAACTGATCTAATACCTTTTTATGTCTTTGTTTATATTGACTCAAATGTCACGTAAGTATGGCTCTAAAACATGGAGAACAACTAAAACATCAACAACAAAGCTACAGACTTTCATAAATGGGTGCTTGCGTAAAATAGAGGGATTGAAATGGTATGACACATTGTTACGACATGTTTTAACGATGTCGTCTGCTATATTTGTTAGCGCGTTTAAAGTACGCGTTAAAAGTTGAGAGGTTTTTAATATAGAATGTTTTTATGCTTCAGGGTTTTTATTGAACGCAAATCGTATGGTTCGATTGTGACGTGGTAGCGTTGATAAGGTCACGCTTGACTACGAATCTAGTTCACCCTTCCGAATCTGAACTTGAAGCAAGTCAGATGTGTTTTTTGATTCACTCCCGTATATAGTATGAAGTGCAGAAGTATTTCTTAGAGATTAGGCTTGAGGATCAGCCGTATTAATATTTGATGAAACGATGAATCAGGAATTGGTTAATTACAACCATTGGTTATTGAGTCAGGAACTCAGGGAGTATTGATGTTTTATATGATTCGTTCTCACAAACTAGTTGGTATCATTTCTGGTGGTCTGCGTCGCAGCCACGCATGTATACAACCTACTACGTTTTGTTGACAACGCTAATAATTAATCTATCCGACTGGAACGGACTGCACGGTACAGATATAAATAATGAAATTATTCCTGCAAATGCCATGTATTGTTTTATGAATTAACTGTGATGTAATGTATTCGTACAATGTATTAAATCGATGCTCGTTGGACTCAAAATACCAGGAGTTATTTACTAAATCAAGTTTGGAAGTTGGCTGGAATATTAGCCAATATTTATAATATAAAAATGCACGATCCGCTCTTCTCTGACGAAGGACATTAATAGTAACACTAATTAGTTGGAGTTAAAAGGGAATATGAATGATGTCACTGATAAAGTCTCTCTAGTTGATAACTCTATTTTCTTTGCTCATCATCAGTTGATAAATATAAGCTCACTGGAACATCACCAGAGCTACATGCTGTGTTGTTGTGTTGCTTGTGGTTTGAGTATGGAATGTCAACTCGACCTACGCAGTGGTGTGTAGACATAGATTGTGAGTATAATATGCGAATGATAAGAAGAGTTCGTGGTGTTGACAAATGGTCTTTTTCTCACACTCATGTATGGCTGGAAGTCATCGACACCAACGACTGTGTACCTTTGCTACAGTTTAATTGGACGTACACACTCGACAGCACGAATAGTGACAAATCACAGGTTGGCATAATACATTATAGTACAGTGGATAAATGGTCTTGCAATGATACATGGGCACTCATGTAGAATAATAGCATAATGGACTGTCAGTAGACAAGCACTCAGTATTGCCCATATATATATATATATATATATATATATATATATATATATATATATATATATATATATATATATATATATATATCATCTGAGTTTACTGACAAAGCACGTCAGATTATAAACAACATTCAAGATGGCTTCTAGACCTAATCTCGTCTAGCGAAGATTCCTTGAAATAATATTCAGCACATATTTTTCATATAATCATATTGAACCGCTAGTACTGGGTTCTCATGTGTAGCAGTGATCTCTGGACTCATCAAGCGATAATACGGGGTATCCCTTTCTCTTCTTGAAAGTCACAAAATATTTGGATACAAGATGGCTTCTCTCGTGAGCTGTCACTCACGTTTGGATACAGATAATGAATCTGTATTAAAGTTAGTCATTCATTAAATGTTCTCATAGCTCTGTAGATTCTATCATGATACAATTGACTTCATCATACAAGATATAGTGCTGCTAGGAATGAATGTCATCTTCATCTAGTTAAATATATTCTCTCTCAGACGTACAAATCGTGCCTATCGAAAAACGGTGGCTTCGTAAGAGAGTTCATAAGGAGAATCTTTTGTTACCTTGGTATCAGAAATATGATTCTGCCATTCCTTGGCAATAAGAATAAACACTGGGGTAAAGCATACACGATAGGTCTAGACGACTATCACTTTCCCCATAAATACTGAGATCACTTTTTCCGGCGACAAGCCGCTACACAAAAATCACAGCCCCCATCAGGGCGAAGCCAAATCACACCTCTCTAGCGACACATCCGCCGAACAGCCCTTTGACCTTTCTAACGACAAAAGACCATATAGTTCGACTTAGATATGTAAAGATATTCAGATATAAGACAGACTCGTCCTACCCAGACAAACAATACACATAAATTCAGGCCATAGATACACTGAAGCAAGAACAACCTATTTCTACCCAAACAAAGAATAAATCGCAGTAAAACTGGATTCATCCGCGGAGTTCGATCGAAAGTAACGACACTCCTTTCAAGGGAAGTAACTCAATAATGACTTTTCCTTAAGCACTAAAAAGTATCTATTTTGTTTACAAAATATTTGCGAACATAACAAGCATACAAATGTATTATATTGTAAGATATCAAAGACTGCACGTAACAGTCTTACCACACCGCCCGGGAAAAAAAAATGGAACATTTTTTTTTTAAATACATCTAGGAGCAACGTACAATAGGCTCACAACGCATGAATAATGCGCAGATGAAAATATCAGGAATAAATATAACGCCTAAAATGAGGCTAAGTCGACTTATGGAGCGACTGGTGAGAATGTATCTCATAAACCGAGAGAAATTATTTCTCTACAAGTAAATTTTTCCAGGAAGGTGTCATCAAAGTATAATACAATTCTGGCAATTACACAATGCCTAAAAAATTTCATACCATAATTTTGTATTAGATATCTTAAATTTATGATTTATGAAGAAAAATCATCAAAGCACAGCGGTGAATAAACATCAATGAACCGCTAAGTAGTGATACAATCATTATATTATTAAATTACAAATGTGTATCTATCTTGATATAGAAAGGAACTATTATAAACTAGACATATCAAGAAGTCTAAGACCTAATAGTTATGTGGAATCATGTGGGCATCTTGACAGAATGTCTGCCATCACATTATCTGATCCACGAATAGCTCGCACAGAGAAATGAAAAGGTTGAAGAGCAATTGCATATCGAGTAGACCTCGAGCTCTTCAAATTCTTACTCTGTATAGCAGTAAGAGCTTTTTGGTCGGTTTCTACTATGAAATGTGCGCCTAGAAGGAATCTCTGTAGTTTGAGGATCGACCAAACCATAGCTAATAGCTCACGGTCTAAAACCGAATAATTCCTTTCTGCCGCATTAAGTTTTCTGGAAATATACATTACAGGATGCAGAGTTCCAGAGTACTCTTGCATTAGTGCCGCTCCAATCCCAGTGGATGAAGCATCACTACGAAGAACAAATGTCTTATCTTTAGTAGGTAACACTAAAATAGGTGGTGTTGAAAACAATGTTTTAATCTTAACCAAAGAGCATTGGCATTCCTGAGACCAGTGGACCATATTAGGCGAACCTTTCTTTAAAAGTGTAGAAAGAGGTGCCATGATAGAGGATAGATTCTGAATGAATCTGCCATAAAATTGAATAAGACCTAACAGACTTCTCACCTGTTTTTTTTAGTCTTAGGGATAGAGATGTTAAGTATCTTACTAGTATTATGGTCCTCTGTCTTTAGGAAACCATGACCAACTCGGTGGCCTAGGAAAGAAATTTCGCTAAAACCAATATAGGCTTTAGAGGGTTTCGCTGTCAGGTTGTGCTCGCGCAAAGTAGACAGCAATTCATCTAACCCTGAATAGTGATCTTCCCAAGTATCGCTGAAAAGACAGATGTCGTCTAGATATGCAATGACATCTGACCGATAAGATAGGATTCGGCGCATCATGCGTACGAATGTAGCTGGTGCGTTCATAAGACCGAAAGGCATAAAATTCCATTGGAACAAACCTCTAGGTGTTGAAAAAGCCGTGAGAGGTTTGGCGCGTTCAGATAAAGGAACTTGCCAATATCCTTTAGACAAATCAAGTTTAGTGAAAAAATGAGATTTGGAGAGTCGAGTAAGTAGCTCTTCCAGTAAAGGCATAGGTTCGGCATCGAACTTCGTTACTTGATTCAATTTGCGATAGTCGACGCAAAGACGTATGTTATTGTCTTTTTTTTCCGAACAATAACCATCGGCGAAGAATATGCAGAGGTGGATGGTTCGATTATTTTCAAATCTATCATCTCATCCAACTCTTTCTCGACCTGTGCTTGAAAATGTATAGGTATAGGATAAGGTCTAACCCTAATAGGAGTATGGTCAGTTAGAACAATGTCATGTTCAATGACATGAGTTTGTCCAGGGATGTCAGTGAGTACATCCTGAAATGTTTGCAACATAGTTGAAACTTGTCGCTGTTCTCCTAGAGACAAATCAGGAGAGACAGTAACGTTCTTCCATGATTCACTAGAATGAAGTGGGATCATTGGAAGAGGAAGATTTACATCTGAAAAACTTGTTTCCTCATCCTGTATCACGGACAGTGATGAGTAATGACCATGTTGTACTGGAGAATTGTCCGTTGCTTGGAAAATGGGTTGTAAATAATCCGGACGTTCATGGAATTCAGTAAGCATATTGATGTGGAAGGTTTTATGCTTCCCATCAATATCGACAATATAGTCGACATCGGAAATTTTCGATATTATATCGTACGGACCTTTCCAAGAAATAAGTAGTCTGTTTTCCCTACAAGGTAGTAATACAAATGCTTTGTCCCCAGGACAAAGTTGTCGTAAGCATCTCTTCTTATTGGCAAATTGCCTTGCCTTCTGTTTCGCAAATTCAGAAGAAGAAGTTGCTAATTTGCATGCTTCGATAATCTTTTGTCTCAACGCGATGACATATTCGTAGGATGACTTTGTGTCATCGTCAATATTGTCAGCTGTTATGAGATCATGAAGCAACGACATAGGGCCACGCGGACGCGCGCCAAAGACGAGTTCAAAGGGGGAAAATCCTGTATGTTCATTGGGGACCTCTCTGTAAGCGAAGAGGGCCGCAGGTAAAACTCTGTCCCAGTCTTGAGGATGATCCTCAGTTATCTTCCCTAGTAAGTTTTTAAGTGTTCTATTAAGGCGTTCGACCATCCCATTAGACATTGGATGATAGATACTACTTAAAGATCTATCTATCTGCAGAGTAGACATTACTTGAGACATGGTATCTGATATTAGTTGGGTGCCATGGTCTGACAATATCTCTCCGGGGAACCCCAGACGAGAAAATATAAGCCAAAGAGCATCTGCAATATCAGCAGTAGTAATGCTCTTTAGAGGAATAGCATCTGGCCAACGTGTGCACATATCAACACACGTCAAGATAAACTGATGTCCTCTGGCAGACTTGATCTTAAATGGACCAATAATGTCTATGGCCATTTTTTGAAACGGCCGAATAGGAATGTCCGCCGCCTGAATGGGTGCAGCATGCCGTGGACCTTTGGATTTAACTTCCTGACATACTTTACAAGATCGACAATAAATCCGTATGTCCTTGTTTACCAATGGCCAAAAGAAAGCCGCAAGGACTCTTGACTTAGTACGGGAAAAACCCATGTGTCCAGCACACTGAGAGTCGTGAGCGTGCTGCAAAATTTTAACTCTCAAATTCTTGGGAACCAGGATTTGAGAATGACTTGACGTAATGGAGTCTTGAACCATACGTACAAGTACGCCATTCTTCTTTGTAATCCACGATTTACGACTTGTGTCTTTATTCGGATCACCTTTAGTTGCAAGAATGAAGAATTTCTTCAGAGTGGGATCATCTTCTTGCTGTTTTATAAACGAGTCACGAGAAATTACCAAGGGATCATCTTGGTTATGCACTTCATTATCTTCAGTAGATGAAGTTTGAGGCATATTAAGAGCCTGAGCTCTAGTGACTACAGCGTTAGCAATCTGCATGTTTTGCCTTTCCCACGCGGAAATTTGTTGCGGAGTGCATTCTTTGACTCCATGAATGCGACCGATGATGAGGTCAGCGATCGGATTCGGAAGAAGACATGCGTGTACATCTCCTGTAAAGAAAGGAGTAGCAATCCTAATGATAGCAGTAGAGTATTTCTCTAATGTGCCGCCAAATGTTACACATTTGACTACTTGTCCAGTGGCACGGGAAGGATCTACGAGTGACTGCCTAACACCAATTGTGGTGCATCCAGAATCAAATAGCACGGAGACTGGATTGTTATTTACTAAACCCTTATGTAAGACAAGAGAACCTCTTCCATCATGCGCGACTGATGCAGGAAGAGCAGGAAGAGGATGGCCGCAGCTTAAAGTAGACACTGTGGTTGGCTCAAATAATGTTTTGCATTGGGGGCACTGAGATGCTCTCCCAAAATCAAAAGCGGCACATGCCATATTATTAGCGTCATTATTGTCTTTACTCTGTTTATAGGCTTCATGGGACTCTTGTTGTGCAGAGTTTGCCTGAAAATGTGGTTTATGTCTTCTGTTTTGAGATCTACCTCGGTTATTATTACCTCTGTAGTTATTGTTACCTCTATTGTAACCCCTATTTGGGTTTGAGTCATAGTTCTCTTGGTTACCATTATCATATTCATTATAATGAGTATCTCTGTAATTGCGATCTTGTTGACTCCAAGACGGATACCTCGGATAGTTTCTATAATTACTTCCTCTATGGAAATTACTATAATTGTGACCACCCCTGTGTCGAGAGCTATCAGCTCGTCTCCAGTTCTTTGAAGAAGAACCCTGAAATGATTGGTTACCTTGGTTTTGATAACTATTATGGTTACCTTTTTTATCAAATCTGTTTTGAGGTCCCTGAAATCTGTGTGAATAATTGGGATTGTATGGTGTTGCTGAAGCAACTGGCATACTCTCCTTAATCTTAGTGTTGCCAAAAGTCACGTCGGGGTGTGCAGTGACATATTGGGAACAATATTCTTCCATTTCCTTTAGAGATTTGGGTTTACGCTCATGTATAAATTCAAGGAATGGTTTGTTAACACATGACATAATCTTATCTCTGAGCAACAAATCCATAAGTCCTTCATACGTTTTTTCTGTTTTGGAAGGCTCAATCCAACGATCAACTGTGAGACGTGCCTTTGCAATGAATTCTGAGAATTCTACACCTGTCTCAGGCACCATCGTCTTAAACAAAAGGCGATAGCCTTCCTCACTTAGCTGGTATTTTTTTTATCAAAGCCGCCCTAATGACATCATAATTATCCTTATCTGCTTCTCCTACAAGGCATAACCTAGTCAGAGATTCACCTTTCAAGTTTTCTGCTAATTGGTTAGCATATTGTGATTTATCCACATTATGTGTACGACAAGAACGTTCAAATCTATCCAGCCAGAATGTAATATCGTCACTGGACTGATTGAACGGTGGAACCTTAACCTTGTAAGTAGAAGGTTTACCATTACCACTAGATGCCTGATTAACATTACTCATACTTGTCAATCTCAATTTCTCTAACTCAAATTCATGTTCTCTTATTGCTTTTTTTTCTACAGCTTCTCTGTCTAATCTTTTTTGTTCAGCTTCACTGTCTAATCTTTTTTGTTCAGCTTCACTGTCTAATCTTTTTTGTTCAGCAGCAGCTTCTCTTTCTAATTTTTTTTTGTTCAGCTTCAAATCTCCTTTCCTCCACCTGCATCTGCAATTTCTTTAGTTCAGCAGCAGCATCAGCTTCTTTTTTCTAATCTTTTCTCTTCAGCCAGAGCTTTTCTCTCTTCTGCAGCAGCTTTTCTCTCTTCAGCAGCAGCAGCAGCTTTTTTCTCTTCAGCAGCAGCTTTTCTCTCCTCAGCAGCAGCAGCAGCAGCAGCTTTTTTCTCTTCTGCAGCTAATGCTTTGTCATATTGAGCAACTGCCCATTCTTCTAATTGTTGACCAGTCTTATCAAGGGCTTTCCCTTGTATAATGAAGTATTCTAATGTAGACATGATGTCTAACAATAATACTAATCACCTGAAATAATAATAATACCACAAGTTCTTAATGACTTGATTAATCAGCACACTATCCCAATATCTGTGGGTCACAAGCCTTAATAAGGTCTTGTATAACAGTAATAATAATCAAGTACTGGTTTTTATCATAATCCAAGTGCAGTGCACAAGCAATAGTGTCTTATGAAATATACCTATATAAAACATATGTCAACCAACAAAATACATAAAGTACAAATAAGACTGACAATACGAAAACGTTTGCAGAAATCAAATAAATCAAATAGGGAAATCAATGAAAGTAATCACTGAATCTGCAAGGAATAACAACACAAATGACGTCACAGTATATGAATATAAATTGTGAATAGAACTGAAAGATAGAAAAGGGTAGACCAACAAATTACAAACAATTCAAAACAAAACTAAAGAACAAAGAAATATTACAAAAATAACAATAATTACAGTCTTCACAGCTAACACAAATAGCAACCAGTTGTTGCAAGCAAATTTCCAATTAAGGAAATTGCACCTAAAGAAAACGCCCACAACGGACCCTCTATCACGTGGGATATTCTGTTGTGAGGACACCGCCCAACCTAAACACAACCCGCTGACATATAAACTAACATACTATACAAACAAATAACATGTAAACATAAATATATAAATTATGTGTATGATAATATGTGTTGCAAAATAGGCTCAGTTTTACAGTAATGGCAAAGTTATTCTTATGAAAATAAATAAACTGCCACTTTATTGAATTACAAATTCTGGCCTTAAATATTAAAGTTAACATATAGAAAACAAGAAGATCCATAGATGAAAATAGGACTTCTTAGTTCAATAATACTGTCTTCCTGTTAATATTGACAAGAATTGATCCAACTGTTCTGTGAAACTCTGTAATGTCTAATGTAAAAATGTCAACAACGCTGACCTACATACTGCATTCACTTGACAGGTCACGTGACGAAGTGTTGACAAAGAGCAAACTAATACTGCAAGTGTGTCGTATCAGCCACAGGAAACGGTCTGGTATCGGTAGTCTGTTGACTTCTTAGCTTCTGCGAGGTCAAACCCAGAAAGCAGGTCCACCAGTTGATAAAGTCTCTCTAGTTGATAACTCTATTTTCTTTGCTCAGCATCAGTTGATAAATATAAGCTCACTGGAACATCATTAGAGCTACATGCTGTGTTGTTGTGTTGCTTGTGGTTTGAGTATGGAATGTCAACTCGACCTACGCAGTGGTGTGTAGACATAGATTGTGAGTATAATATGCGAATGATAAGAAGAGTTCGTGGTGTTGACAAATGGTCTTTTTCTCACACTCATGTATGGCTGGAAGTCATCGACACCAACGACTGTGTACCTTTGCTACAGTTTAATTGGACGTACACACTCGACAGCACGAATAGTGACAAATCACAGGTTGGCATAATACATCATAGTACAGTGGATAAATGGTCTTGCAATGATACATGGGCACTCATGTAGAATAATAGCATAATGGACTGTCAGTAGACAAGCACTCAGTATTGCCCATATATATATATATCATCTGAGTTTACTGACAAAGCACGTCAGATTATAAACAACATTCAAGATGGCTTTTAGACCTAATCTCGTCTAGCGAAGATTCCTTGAAATAATATTCAGCACATATTTTTCATATAATCATATTGAACCGCTAGTACTGGGTTCTCATGTGTAGCAGTGATCTCTGGACTCATCAAGCGATAATACGGGGTATCCCTTTCTCTTCTTGAAAGTCACAAAATATTTGGATACAAGATGGCTTCTCTCGTGAGCTGTCACTCACGTTTGGATACAGATAATGAATCTGTATTAAAGTTAGTCATTCATTAAATGTTCTCATAGCTCTGTAGATTCTATCATGATACAATTGACTTCATCATACAAGATATAGTGCTGCTAGGAATGAATGTCATCTTCATCTAGTTAAATATATTCTCTCAGACGTACAAATCGTGCCTATCGAAAAACGGTGGCTTCGTAAGAAAGTTCATAAGGAGAATCTTTTGTTACCTTGGTATCAGAAATATGATTCTGCCATTCCTTGGCAATAAGAATAAACACTGGGGTAAAGCATACACGATAGGTCTAGACGACTATCACTTTCCCCATAAATACTGAGATCACTTTTTCCGGCGACAAGCCGCTACACAAAAATCACAGCCCCCATCAGGGCGAAGCCAAATCACACCTCTCTAGCGACACATCCGCCGAACAGCCCTTTGACCTTTCTAACGACAAAAGACCATATAGTTCGACTTAGATATGTAAAGATATTCAGATATAAGACAGACTCGTCCTACCCAGACAAACAATACACATAAATTCAGGCCATAGATACACTGAAGCAAGAACAACCTATTTCTACCCAAACAAAGAATAAATCGCAGTAAAACTGGATTCATCCGCGGAGTTCGATCGAAAGTAACGACACTCCTTTCAAGGGAAGTAACTCAATAATGACTTTTCCTTAAGCATTAAAAAGTATCTATTTTGTTTACAAAATATTTGCGAACATAACAAGCATACAAATGTATTATATTGTAAGATATCAAAGACTGCACGTAACAGTCACCTATTACGCTAACCAATTTTAAAACAACCTAATCATTGACCTTCAACAAAGAATGGAAGAAAGAACCCGCAACAACAGATGGTGGCCAGATGTGGTTGTGAAATAACTATTACACTTTAAAGAATTAATCAACGATCAAGAATATCTTATTTTCAAACTCTCCTTTCGATCGACACGATAATTCCATACGCATGCGTAAGTGACGTCACGACCTTAGCAACAATATTTAAGGACTAACGGTTGTGAATTCCATTCAACAAGTCAGCGACATTGGAAAGATTCAAAATGCCTTAACCAAATATATCAAGAATTTACCAGTACTATGTTCCACTTAAAAAGTCCGTTGGCGCATGTTGACATTACTGGAATTGGTCGCGATTCAAAAGCTAAGTACTTTTTTGGTGGTAATTTACGCAACATTAGCCAATGTCGATTCACAGGCATGTTTTTCATGTCAATTTTTTTTTAGATGTTAAATGTTTTGCTAATGTGTATTTTCGTCGTATTGTACATATCAGCGGGTCGGCTGGTGGAAACTAGAACCTCTGTCATGTCGCGACAAGCTGACCACAGAGATTCTAGTCGGTCCTAGGGATTATTGAATAGTTGCAATTTTGTACAAGAGATCCCCTCAAAAAATAACTGGGACGCAATCTGCTTGTCATTGCATACATTCGATATTAGGTGTTAGTTGTAATGTTACGTGATATTTGATGTATTTTTTCTGTATTAAGTTTCATTTTTATTTCTTTTTCGTCGCTTCTTTTTGTAAGCTATCGCGTTCATTCTCAATCTTACTATCGTTTATTTTATAATTATAACATGTGTAGTCAGTGAAAGAGTCCTGTGACGTCATCATTTTAGTGTATGTGATTTGACCTAGATTTGGTTCGACCTTGATTCTACTTCCGATTTGCTTCAGTTCATAAAATCATTGTTAATGTCGGTAAATTGTCAATTGTGGTGTGATATTGTGTTGTAAAATTTTAGTTTACTGTTTCTTTTGTATTTAGTAATTCTTAATTGATATTATAATAATAATAAAATAATTAAGTATAATATATTAATAAGATAAAACATTATGATTAATTTTGATTAAAATAAAATACTTGATGACCAAATAACTACATCAATTTGCACTAGTGGTCCTAGTCACTTCTGTTTACACATGCTACATATGGCATGATGTCACAATATGATGAAATATTGAATAAGAGTAACTTTTATTTTATAATTGATTAATATATTTATGTAGGGAGGATACCCATAATTAATAAGTGAAAATATAGAATGCATGGGATATTTTCAGCATCCTAAACTAGCAGGTGTTGTAACTACTAGTTGTTTGTGATAAATAAAGAATAGTGTTATATAACATTAGGTGAAAATATTTGTTGGACTTACAACTATTCATAAAGGAATATTATAATTGGTTATATTAAGTAACCATCCGTTATTGCACATACATATAATTAAATAATTGACTAAGTGAGTATATTACTGAATCAATATGTCTACTTTTGAATCTTTTGTTAAGATTGGAAAAGATTTTGGTTACAAAGGACAAGATCTACGTGATTATGCAGAGTCAGCGCTAGCTAAGGCTAAACAAGAAGAGATTGATAGGAAAGCTGCATTGAAGCAAGAAGAAGAAGAACGTGAGGCCAAATTAGAAAAAAAAAATTGCTAAGCGAGAAGAAGAAGAACGTGAGGCCAAATTAGAAAAACAAAAAGAAATTCCTAAGCGAGAAGAAGAAGAACGTGAGGCCAAATTAGAAAACAAAAAGAAATTGCTAAGCGCGAAGAAGAAAGAAAAGTGGCACAAGATGAAATATTGCGGATTAAAGAGGAAAATAAAAGGAAACAAGAAGAAATTATCAGGCAACAAGAAAAAGAATTGGCACTTATCAAGTTGGAAACAGCAAAATTACAGGTGATAATTCACATGATATGTCTTCATCCAACCAAAACAAAAGCTATTATAATTTTAAATTACCAAATTTTAAGCTTAACTTCTACGATTTAGCATCGTATCTAGCACGTTTTGAACAGGTATGTAAGACTAATAAATTGGATAAATCTGCATGGGCACTAAAACTCCGCGAATTTTTAGATGGGGAGCCTTTAAATGCAACTGAGAATATTGATCCAACAATAGCGTGTGATTATGATGCCATTAAGGCTTTATTATTAAGACGGTTTCATTTAGATGAGGAGGGATGTAGACTAAAGTTTAAAACTCTTCTACCAGATTCAAATAAAGATTTCTCAGGTTTCATTGCAAATATACGCAACACCTTTAATAGATGGGTGGAACTTGCTGGAGTGAATAAATCTTATGATAAGTTAGTGGATTTGTTATTAAGGGATAAGGTTCTATCCTCTGTCAGTCCACCATTCTTTTCCTTCTTACAGGAACGCAAACCACCTACCATTGCTGCTTTAGAAGAAATAGCAATAAGTTATTGTACAGCACATCCTAATGTCAGCATGGCTAATTCTCAAATAAGAGAACCATTACCAGTGGCTTCCAATATGTCATTTCATGGGTATGACAAATCAAAAACACATAGCCTCGATAGACATCATGTCAATAGAAGATATAATGATAATTATAATCCGGGGCGAAATAATTATAACAATAATGTTAATTTCAACAGAGGTAGGGAACAATATAGGAATCAGTCACCTCAGTTCAGGCATAACAATAATTATCAACAAAAGTTGAATTGTAATAAACCATTTAATGGTAATACAAGTATCGATGGTAACATGTGGCACAATAATAATCATAACTACCGATCTAAAAACAATAACTATAATGGTAGACTACGAAATAATTCTGTTGACCATCCCCGACACCGGTCTCAGTCACGTAGACCATCACACTTTGATCACAGTGCAGGGGCGGCACTTACTACTGCTACAACCCCAAGTGTCTCACATATTAATAATCAGGTACAGTCATCTTCTACATGTTATGCTGTTAATTATAACGTGGCAAATAGTTGCAAAGATTGTAATCTTATTTTTCAGAAGGCCAAAGAAACAGTGCTGAATTGTGGACACATTTCACCAGAAGTCGGTCGTTCAGCTAATGATGGAACAGCCTCTCTAATATTCAACAGAGGGATAGTTAATGGTTCAGTAGTCTCAGTTTTGAGAGATTCGGGATCAACTACCATTGGAGTCAGGCAGTCATTGATCCACCCAAGTTTTGCTACTAACGAATACGTCAGGTGTATTACTTTTGAGGGTACTGTTGAGAACTACCCCACCGCAATAATTTATGTTAACACACCATTTTTTACAGGTGACGTTAAGGTCTGCATGTTGAAAAATCCTATAGCGGATTTGATGGTGGGTCGTATTCACGGCAGTAAAGATTGTACACCGGAAGAGATTATTGATTGGGAAAGGAAGAATTTGCAATTTTATGGCAATGCTAACGCCGTCGTTGCAATGGCTACATTACGTGAAAAGAATCTTAATACATGTGGCACAGCATTTTTCAAATTTTACTCTTTGTACTATTTTTGAAAAAGAGGAGAATGATGAGACTCTCCATCAAATTAATAATAATGATAATATCAAAGTTGATATTCAAAGAGGTGACATTGACACTACATGCACACCAATTGTCACTCAAGTTGACACTGTGATGCATACATCTTATGATGTACCTGTACATACTTCAACCAATGTCAATATTACAACTCCAGTGAATGTGAGAAATCATTTCGAGGCAAGTACACCTTTCCTCGGCAGAATAATAATGCCAATTCAGAAAATAAATGTTGGCGACAGGATCAGGCTACAACTGATCCTAATAAAACTGTTGACGTTGTCAACAGAGGAAAGTATGTTCCTAACAAGAGTAATGGTGTTGGAATCCGGATGACCTCATGTGGACGATTAGACAGACAATACTGATACACCGCTCGTATAGCTCATTGTCCAAGAAATAACTCCAACAGCCTGTGTCAATCTCCACTAATGTATTATATGAACAACAAATCACAATGGACGCAGGGCCATTACAAATAATGTAGACATAATCAATTCCGAGTATTCTATAAGCACTCTGCTTCCCGGAATTACTACACACAGCAACTAGGATTCTTCATAAACAACTACTGCAACATCCACCCTTCTCTGCTCTACACTCTAGGCTGTCTCTTGTCTACTCTCTGCTCTCCACTGACTCAACACACGTCTAAACCAACACACTGCTTTCGCTGACTGCCCCTTTCATGCGTATTCCCTAAAACCCGTGAAACCCTTTCACACTCCACCGATCCCCATTCACGCATCACAAAAGCTAACAGCTTGTCTCAAGCAACGCTCACAACCCTATAGCTAAATTATTACCATGCACGCATTCCCAGCTCACAACAACTCACATGACTAATAAACTCCCGCTGGAGCATGGGAACATTCACACATGCAAAATACTATCAAAACACTCCGTGACATCCATATCCAATATATTGTAAACCTACTGCCTTGAATACTAATAGGTCTCATAATACGTTCAATCATTATGAGACATCATCTCATAAGAATACCATATCCAGGGGAATGGGCAGATTGAATGTTTCTCATCTTAGTGACAATAGTCCTACATATATCGGTAAAAGTGCACATTCTCGCACTGTGTTAGTGCGAAATCTGCCACAAGATATTACATGGCAGACACTTGGCAATTTTTTCAACTACACGGCAGACGTTAGGTTTGTGCGTCTGTTGACACCTACCAATAACAGGTATGGTGACGCTGTGGTTACATTTCGTAACAATAGAGATGCTCGCATGGTTATCGAGCGTGATAATGGTGCATACTTTCATCACCATTCTCTAAAGTTACAATTAGCACCTGATTCTGCGTCACGCAGATAACATGTTGCAGTAACACTGTTTGTCACATTCTTGATGACTCAGCATGGTCAGTCATCATTTCTTGTCTTTCATATTCATCTATCCTAATATAGATTGATTTAGTGATTTTTTCTTCTAGAAAACATTTTTTGTGACATCTTTAATTTTGTACACATGTTTTCTGTCTTATTTGGTTTTACCATGCCTACAATAGACAGTAACGTGGTTGAATGTTCTAACTATGCTCAGCCAATGCAGCATAAGTTCGTATATCGTCTATTTATCTTTACAAAAGTCATGCTTATGAAAGCGACAGGGACTGCATAAGCTAACATTGCGTCCACTAAATTTCTAGGGAATCTTTTTATTAAATACCTTCTAAATTTGAGGTAACCATGTACTACTACATTTTACGTAAATATATCTCCGTACAGATGCCAGAAATTACGGACTAGGAGCGAGTTTACTTCAAGATCCCGAGGGAATACTTCACCCAACCCTCTTTATTTCGAGAAAGCTCACGGAAGCAGAAATTAAATATTCCACTGTCGATAAAGAGCTTTTAGCTGTTGTATGGGCGATACAAAAACTTGAAAAGTTCTTACTAGGCGCACCTTTTGTGATACAAACAGATAAAAAGGCTGTAGCTTCACTACGTCGCTCAAATCATAAAAGCCCTAAATTGGCCAGATTCTCCATACTGTTGCAGCCATTCGACTTTGTCATTGAGTCAATACCAGGAACAGAAATTGTTATGTCTGACGCACTATCACGAAATCCTGCTTAGTCAAGTCAAAGAAAATTATAACTCATACGTTCAAGGGTGAACTATACGTACAGTCTTAATGATTCCGTATTGTAACGTCATGTTACACGACTGATGTGTTATCAACTCTAGACATTGAACTAACATATGTTTATATTCGGCGCAAAACCATTACGATATTACACGAGACTTATTTCAAAGTTTCAATTATCAAAGTTTGGACTTTGGTTTGTGTCCAGTCGTCTCCTACTCGTCATGATACATTCGAAAATGGATATGCGAATCATTTTTGGACTAATCGTTCGGAAATATGAATCAGATTGACTGAATGAACTCGTTATAATTATGTATTCATCCTTACACGGAATACTTACTTACTTACTTAGTCGTTCCCCTTCTACCGTGAGGTGTAGAGGTTTGGAAGAGAGAGCGCCAGACCATTCTATCAGCTGTCTTCTTCCTGGCCTGGTTCCATTCTAGTCCTCGGTCCTTCAAAGACTGTCCAATGTTGTCCTCCCAGCGGACTCTGGGTCGTCCTGGAGGTCTGGATCCCTGGCTCTTTGTTTCCCATGCTTCCTTACACGGAATACAGATAAGAAATATTAACTCAGCCCTCATTATGAACAATTTATATCAAGATGATCGAATGATTTTTCATATGGAACAAATCTATAGATTCGCACATGGAAATAACGACGTTTGGATCTTCATAACGAACTTTATTAAGTTTAATACTTATTGATTTAATAAAAATAAAAATATAGTGTGAGAAAAAAATGAATGAAACAAAAGAGAAAACAAAATACTCGCACACGATTCAATAATTTAAGTAAATGTAAAGATCTATAGAATAGATTTTTTTCCCCGTCGGGCAGGGAATTGTTACGACATGTTTTAACGATGTCCTCTGCTATATTTTTTAGCGCGTTTAAAGTACGCGTTAAAAGTTGAGAGGTTTTTAATATAGAATGTTTTTATGCTTCAGTGTTTTTATTGAACGCAAATCGCATGGTTCGATTGTGACGTGGTAGCGTTGATAAGGTCACGCTTGACTACGAATCTAGTTCACCCTTCCGAATCTGAACTTGAAGCAAGTCAGATGTGTTTTTTGATTCACTCCCGTATATAGTATGAAGTGCAGAAGTATTTCTTGGAGATTATGCTTGAGGGTCAGCCGTATTAATATTTGATGAAACGATGAATCAGGAATTGGTTAATTACAACCATTGGTATTGAGTCAGGAACTCAGGGAGTATTGATGTTTTATATGATTCGTTCTCACAAACTAGTTGGTATCATTTCTGGTGGTCTGCGTAGCAGCCACGCATGTATACAGATTACTACGTTTTGTTGACAACGCTAATAATTAATCTATCCGACTGGAACGGACTGCACGGTACAGATATAAATAATGAAATGATCCCTGCAAATGCCATGTATTGTTTTATGAATTAACTGTGATGTGATGTATTCGTACAATGTATTAAATCGATGCTCGTTGGACTCAAAATACCAGGAGTTATTTACTAAATCAAGTTTGGAAGTTGGCTGGAATATTAGCCAATATTTATAATATAAAAATGCACGATCCGCTCTTCTCTGACGAAGGACATTAATAGTAACACTAATTAGTTGGAGTTAAAAGGGAATATGAATGATGTCACCCATTATGCTAACCAATTTTAAAACAACCTAATCATTGACCTTCAACAAGGAATGGAAGCAAGAACCCGCTTCAACACACATATTGAGGAGATCTGCTGATAGCATTACAATGCAGTCTTTGTTTTGGAATCCTCAGGGTAAGAGAGGCAGAGGTAAGCCAAAACACACGGAGAAAATAACTGGAGACAGAAGTAAAAATGTTGAGGAAGATGTGAAAAGAAATGAGCTGATGACACGTGACAGGAGGACTTAGCATGTGTTTGCTGAAGGCCAATGCTCCTGTGAGAGCTAAAGGGTTTTTTATTGTGTTGCTGTACCAGGATTACCAATGTTATGTACCTTTTGAAGCATATAGATACACATTTTCTCAAAATTACTGTAAACAAATATGGAAGATAAATCACCAGAAAGGAGGTGATTATCGTAGACGAGATGATGGTTAGTTTTAAAGTCAACCTGATTATTGTGAACGGTAGCATCATCAACATAACAAAGTGAGTAGACGGGTGGGTTATTTAGCTGTGTTTATCCTTCTTGACATTTTGTCCTTTTGCCAAACTACCTCAGCACCGTCATTATTCCAAGGAGTCACGGGTTCTCTACCCTGCTCTGGAGTGATGGTTCAACAATAGTAAACATTTAGAGTATACAATGAGGGTTTTTAGAGGTGTCTACCTTCGCTCAAGTTTACTCTTGGTAGAGTTGTAAATAGAAGGATGGTGCTTCTATTTTAGGGAATCTTCATATGATATTTCAGAAATTAAGCACAATGCAGAATTTTTCCAGGCTATTGTGAACTTTGCATATGCCTGCCCCTACTATGAAGAGAAATAGTCGGGTAGCCTCGTACTGGTACCTTAATCTTTAGAGGGAATAAAAGAACAAATTCCTCTGCTAAATCCTTGTTTTCCTGATGTTAATCATGCGTCTTTCCCGCTGTCAGTAAGCAGTTTGTTTTCTCAGACTTCTACTCTCCCTGAGCGTATATCATATCACTCAGGGCATGTGAAGAAAAATAACCAGTATGTCAGTTGATTTAAGGAAAATTTGGTGACTTTACAGTGGCAGTGGCTAGTGCCTGAAGGAACATATTATGTTTAAATACATTCACAAAATGATAATATACAACTATGCGCAGTGTCATGAACTGTTTATATAATGAATGTCACTACTCATGCTCCGGCGGGAGCTAGATGTGTTTATGTAAGTTGTGAGTTGAAGTGAGTGAATGTTAAGTTTGACTGTGGGCATGAATATATTAGTAGCAGTAAGCACTGATCTTAAGTTCACGGGCTTGACTGGGTTGTTGTGAACGAAGTGGTGGTGAAGACTGGTCAGGTGTGAAAAGGGTGATAGGTGGTAAGGCATTCGAGAGAGAGATTGGAGCGAGTGGAGATTACGTGGAGAGCGAAGGCGAATTGGATGATGGAAGGTAGACAATAGAAAGTAGATCGAGATATAGTGAAATTCTTTCCACTGGATCATGTTTCAATTATGCACATGATACCTTGTGCTTTTCTTATGATTCATGGCCAAAGCGGCAGTCTGCCTGTGTTATTTGTGTTATGCTAAATTTGTGATACAAAGTCGTCGGATATCGTGCTTACGTGTTGGAGTTCAATGAGTTAACATTAGCTGTGAATAAAGAGCTATGTTGGTCGCTCCATGTGTACTGCAATATATATATATATATTGCATTACACATGGAGCAACCAAAATGGCTCGTTATTCACAGCTAAGCACTTGACACACAGGTTGATGTAATTATCACTCACTCCCTGCTCCATTTGGAGTCTGGGGTTACCTCTGCTTTAGGTTCTTCCGTGAGAACTAGCATGAAGCAATCACTAGCGCTTACTGTGGTGGTTCATGAATGTATCATTTTCACATGCTGAGGTTGCCAGCCTGGTTTGAATCTTTAACACAACTAGCAAGTATATTGTTGTTATTGATCCATCGGCGCTTGTAGTGATATCTGCATGTCTTCACAAGTTGTTTTGTTTCTCCGTACAGGGTGTTCCACTTATCTGGCCTGGGAAGAAGAAGCATTTTTCTAACATTATCGAGTGCTGGGCAGTCAAAGAGGTGGGGGTCAACAGTTTCGTGGGGGTAGTTACATAGCTGGCACCCTGGAGGATGTTGTGGTTGGATTCAGTTCAAGTGACTGTTGAGTGGTATATGTTGTGATCTGAGTCGAAAAATGGTGCTTTGATCCCTCCTTGTAAGATGGTTGATGTTGTCATTAGGATCAGGACCAGCCATATGTCTGTAAACCACTCTTCCAGTGTTTCCCATGGCCCATCTGTTCAGCCAAGTTTGTTTGTTGTTCGTATGAGTGTTTTGGCTGTTTGGAGAGTTGTTGCTGTGAGTGGTTGTTCTTGTTTTGTTCCTTTCTTTGCTAATCTGTCTGCTCTGTCATTACCTGGTGTATATGAGTGGCCAGGGATCCACTGCATAACTATTCTGATGCCATAGGAAGTTTTAAGCTGATCAGCATCCAGGATTAGTTTGGCTAATTCAGTTCTACAATGTTCACTGCCTTCCAGAGCTTGTAAGGCAGACATTCAGTCAGTAAAAATGACAATGTTTTGAGCCTTTGAGGGAAAGGCATCAAATACAGTCTTCAGATGGTATACAGCTGTTTCCAGTGCAATGATTTCAGCTTCATAGTTCGAGCAAAACTCCCCGCATGCATCAAACAGATCGTCGGTTGATCCGTGTCACATCTGGAAATAGTGCAGCAGTGACCGTTAACTTTTACCCCCCCCCCCCCCATCTAGGGTTATTTTTTTTCTACATTAACCTTTAGCCCCCCCCCCCCCCCCATCTAGGGTTATACTATTTTTTGCTACACGAACGCCTGATTCACCATGGCAATTAAGCACGGTGGAACAGAGCGAAGTGCGCAGCACGGCGTAATCTTTCTTTGATCAGGGAAATACGCGGGCAGAGGCCAGGCTTTAACAGTTTCTTTGAAGAATCAAGGGCTATAAGTCTGAGACGTACCTTGGATTGTTACATTTTCAGGGGCATTAACTTATGTAGCTGGTATACGGCAGGCGGGGAGAATGAAAGACAAGCCAGAGGTTGTCGGTTGGCAGAGGTGAAGAAAAAAACCTTTCATTCAGGAATCGAACCGTAGATGTGCCCGGCCCTGGCCGTAGGTGCGACTTTCGCATTACGGAGCGAAAGAACGGCATCTGTGGATAAATATCCCGTCTCCTCCAAAGTCATTATCAGTTGCTCAGAGAATTTTCTGAAATAACTAGCTCGATATACTAAGAGTTTTCGTACAAAGTGAATGCTTAGATTCGTGGAGTTGTTTCCACCTTTCTCTGTTTGCGTTAATTTATATACTAGCAGTTAAGTTATTTAGAGTGTTAACAGTTTTTCATTATATTTCACTGGGATTTTATGTGTTAAATTGAATAGCGTATTAAATAACATATAGCTAAATTTCTCCAGCTGTAAAGTAGATTTAATTACTCCCTATTCACCAGAAAGAGATGCTTTAATTGACTAGTACATACATTAAATAACTGGCTACTGACGGTATATATTATTTACGTATATCCATTTTGTGTAATTTTATAAAGGACTAGTGTTCATATCACGCGTTAAAAGCGATAGGATAAGCTAGACATTTGTGGTTTATAATCTAATTTAATAACGTAGTGGTTAAAGAGGTCTTACCTTAACACGTGATAGAGATATAATATTGATATTCTGGTTAAATGTTTATATTTCTTTCCTAAAATCTAGGCTAATCAAAAACCCAGCAAACTAGCGGTCTTATGGTCATATGAAATTACGGTCATATGAACTTACGTCTTATGAACTATGGTCGTATGGTCCATTGGTCTTATAAGTGAATAAGCAATCAGAAACTTTATATTATTGTTGAGTCTTCAGGCTATGACCTGTGCCGTCCATTTTCTTCATTTTATGAGAGAGACCAAACTAGAACAATAATTGTAAATGTTAACTGGACCAGAACTATACCAGATTTTACCTATATAAATATCATCAGCCAGCTGTGGCAAAATATATTGTCAGCAACATTTGTGTAACTCAGCAACCAGAGGCTAGACAACACAGGAAATATATATGTATTATTCCTCCTGTGTCGGCGATCACCACGTATGAACCTTACTCCAACCAACTGAAGGCAGAGATACCGTATTTATTCAGGAAACCAATTAAATCCCCAACTCCAGCGACTACCGTGAAGTTTGCAGTCAGCAACTACGGCTAGTCTGGGGCTGGATTTAGCAAAAATTAATGTGACACTAAATAGTGTTATTACTTATTAGTGTTTATTTCCACGGAATGCCTGCGACAACTATTGGTAAGCGAATATGAATGTGGCCACAGTATGAAGGATTGAATGAACTGTAAGAGAGTAACATAATTTTCTGTTGTTACCACTATCATTCAAATCTTTTTTTTGTGTTCTCATTAACCTGAGTATTTACGGGATAGATTAATTAGGGACTTGTCCTTTGTTTTCTTTACTGACTATTCCATACACTCATTGTTAACTTTTGATCTTTTTTGTGAATTAACCTCGGTTGGGATCTTCTTTTCTTTTCCTTTACCAGAGGGGAGAACCTATTTTGATTAATTTTTCATTTTGTCTGTAAGCCATGATCTATTGATGTATATGAATTATGTTGTAAAGTTCTAGTGATAAATAAACTTTTTTAATTTTTTTTTTCGTACGCCCGCTAATACTCGAGGCGAAATCTCAGGTTATTATTAATGTTTAACCTGACATTGATTTTACGTGAGTATCCCTTTTTTCTTGTACAGAGACAGGTGTCCCTCGCCATTCAGGCAGATACTCGCCGATTTCGGAGGTACCCATTAGAGCTGGGTCGGCTCAGGAGCCGCCAATCCCTGGTCGATGACACTCCGTCAAATGTCCTCGCCAGGTCTCGAGTTAATCCAGTCCAAATCCCGGTCGACAAAAAATCCTCAAATGCCGTCGCCCGGGTTTGATCCTGGATCACCCGGTCGCTAGAGCGGTGTGGTAACTACTACGCTAGCGCGGCTCCCAATAAACTTAATAAATCTTAAGTTATCGTGTTGTCAACCCCTACCCTATCTGTTATCAATAGTTGTTTTCACGTTTGTGCGTATTTGCCAAAGATTTGTGTGCATATGAGTACAGTGTAACTTTAATTTGTACAGGAAAGAAAGTGCGTCTGATTTAAATATAGTCGTACAGATAGGCTGGATTAGAGAAATTACTCAATCCAGAGACTGTCCTTTCCTCTTACACTATCACTTCGTGAGAAAAAAAACTATTTCTTACACCTTACTCTCACTTAGTTATCACTATCACCTCCGCTCAGACAGGACTATAACCATCTATTACTTATCTGATAAAAATCTACGACATAATGGTTGCTCGTCGCGGGACTTAACTCTAAAGTCTGAGTCTAGTAATTGACTAACGTCTGTTAAGGTACCTAGTCTAATTCTAGATAGAGTGTGTTTGTGAGTTTGTCATGTGAGCTAAGGAATACAAATAATCATCCCCTAGACGACGATCTTAGTTACTGGGTGTTTGACCACACACACATATAGGACTTGGGTAAGTCTCATTCAGTTATTTGCCATGGCTGAGCGTGCTAAACTTAGAATCATGCTAAGAGAGGAAGCAAAGGAAACGGGATTGCAAGGAGAAGAAGTTACCGCTCTTGTCAACGAAGAACTCGACAGGTATGACAGGGAGAAGAAAGAAAAGGAAGATCGTCAATTGGAACAGAAGAAAATTGAGGCAGAAATGGAAGCTCGCAGCGCAAACGAACAAGAGAAGGAGAGACAACATGAGGAAAGAGAGAAGGAGAGACAGAATGAACTGGCGCTTAAGGCCCTAGAGGTCCAAAGTCGTGGTGCTATGTCTTCCTCCAGCAATGGAGAGTCTCTACCTCAGTCACAGTTAACTGATCAAACCCAATCTACTCAACTTGCAGCTATGTCTTTCGCCCTGGAATCCTTCCCGATCCCCAATGAGAAAATTGACTCGTTTCTAGAGAAATTTGAGAGAATGGCGACACTGTATGGGTTAGAGAGTTCCCGATGGTGCCTAAAGCTTTCATAGACTTTGAAAGGTAGCGCTTATGACGTCTACGTAAAACTTGGAAGCAGCCATCAAGATAACTACGACATGCTAAAGAAGGTTTTACTGGAGCGTTTCCAAATGAACGCTCGCAAATTTTTGCACCTGATCAGAAACAGCAGGAAGGAAAGCACAGAGACATTCCCTCAGTTCTCTTCACGCCTGACGGGCTATTTGACAAAGTGCATGGAACTTTCCGAGCTCCCTCTCACTTTTGAAGGACTTCTGGAATTTGTTCTTACAGAACAAATAAAAAGCACGTTGTCAAACTAAACCCGTAGATTTCTGGCTGAATAAGGCGCAGTAAAGTTGGAAGACATTCTCAATAAGTCTGAACGTTACGTAAATGCTTCAGCCGAGCTTCCCAGCACAATACGCAAGCCGACAGATGAGCCTTCTCGGAAAAATAATCTACAGCAGTCTTCTTTTTCTTCACATCACCATAATCAACGAGAAACTTTACCTCAGAACCCTCCCCAGGAAAAATCGAAATTCTTTAAAAACAAGTACCCCACCCAGCACTCTGATTAACCCACGTGCTTTTCCTGGCACTGCAGCCAGAAAGGTCAAGACAAGGGAAAGACCCCTGCACCAGGGACGTCTGATCAGGGCAAGCACAACGGGACGAATAGAATCGGTTGCTTGATAACAGACTCGCAACGGAGAATAAGTGTTAGTGATTCTCAACCTGAGGGTTAGAGGCCCTCAACGCGAGGAACTGTTATTTTGAACAGTACTTCAACATCCTGTTTGTTTGACACAGGTTTATCTTTTGATTGTATTGTCGCAAGGCATTTGGTCAAACCTGGTCAAGAGACAGAAGACACCGTCAAATTATGTAGAGTTTTCAAGAGTGATGCACCCATGACGCTTCCAATCGCATTTTTGGAGATACATTCTGATTTTGTCAGATGTGTTATCAAAGCGGCTATTATGGATGATCCTATCTACCCAGTCATACTTGGATGTAAACATGTGTTTGTTGGGAGACCGAAAGAGCCGATTGTGGCAGCAGTAACCACAAGAGGGCAAACCAAGAAGGAACGGAAGCCTGTGCCAAATTTGTTACCTAAGGAACTAAAAGAAGCGCAACAAAAGGACCCTACCTTGGAACCCTGCTTCAGGAAACTGTACATGGCCAAGGACCCCAGACACAACGGAGACATCTTTTCTAAGGATGGTGCACTATATCGTAAAAACGGCAACCCTGATCAAGGGCATAATCAGCTCATTTATTACATATAAGGAAAATTAATATGAAACAAACATAAAGGTATGTTTTTAGGCACTCGTAAGAAATAACGAAGTAGAACACTAGACAACAGAAAAACAACAGACATGAGTTGCTTACCCAGGATTTGAACCATGGACCTTCCGTGCAACAACCCCGCCTAGCTATGCAAGCGAATCACACTATCCTCCCTGCCATCCACGCTAAAGCTGATACGCTCATAGTACCGACGCAGTACATAGACAAAATCTTAAAAATGGGACAATCTCTCCCCTTTAGCGGACATATGGACAAAACGCCACTATTCAGCGAATATCGACTCATTACTGGTGGCCAGGAATAAACACTGATATTATCAGATACGTGAAATCCTGTGCCACGTGCCAACGGGTGGCACCCAAGAATTGGACACCGCCAGTTCCAATGGGTGAAATGCGAATAGTGGGGACTCCATTTGAACGCGTTGCTGTCGACATTGTAGGACCACTAGAAAGGACTAAAAGAAGGAACAGGTTCATCCTGACCTTAGTCGACACATGCACTATGTGGGCCGAAGCTATACCGCTAACATGCATGGATTCCAAGCATGTCGCAGAAGCCCTAGTGCAGATCTTTACACGGTTGGGATTCATTCAACAAGATTTGACGGATAATGGATCCCAATTCCGTAGCCTGTTAATGGAGATCTTTAAGATATTGAGGGCCAAACACATCCACACCAGCCCGTACCATCCAGCCGGAAATGGGATCGTGGAACGCTTCAACGGCAGCCTCACCATGATGTTACGTAAGCTGGGACAAGAGAAACCTGAAGATTGGGACCTTCACATTCCTGCAGCCTTATTCGCATACAGGGAAGGTCCCCCAGGCCTCTGCAGGTTTACCACCAGCTACCCTTTTATTCGGCAGACCTATTAAGGGGCCGCTTGAAGCCTTACTCCGGTCACTGACAGACCAGAAGGCCGACGAGACAGTCGTCTCAGCCAGAAAATATGTATCCGAACTTAAGGAAATGTTACAACTAGGATGGGATCTAGCAACAACAAACCTTAGTAAAGCACGCCCAAAGCACGCTAAACGATATAATAAACGGGCGAAAGAGAGAGAACTACAACCAGGAGAGAATGTTTTGTTGTTACTGCCAACCGGAAGCAACAAACTACGCATCGGATGGCAAGGGCCGTTTACTGTCCTTAAAAAGATCTCAAGAACAAACTACAAGATCTTATAAAAGGAAAGGAGAAGGTCTACCACGTAAATCTGCTAAAGAAAGATTTGGAAAGACCAAGTGCCGTCCTCCTAACATCTCCTGGCGGTAGCCATAGCAACCGAAGATGAGAAAGATGACGATAGTTGTATGTAATATCCATTGCAACAAACGGAATCTTTCCAAGATGTAAAATTCGGTGACAATCTCTCTGAAACACAACAGACAGAAACAAGGGCGCTACTGAAACAGTACACAGCAATTTTAACGGATGTACCTGGTCGAACACATCTCGTAGAATTCGATATGAAACTGACAAACGAGACACCTGTGCGAACCAGAGTTTACCCTATCCCGCATGCTAAAGCTGATACTCTACGCGGAGAAATAGACAAGTTAAGTCAAGCAGGAATTATCAATTAGTCTACCTCTCCTTACAGTTCGAGTGTATTACTGTTTCAGAAGCCCAATAAGGAAGTTCGGTTGTGCATAGATTACCGTTTACTTAGCACTGTAACGGAATTCCAGCCGGAACCTCTCCAGAGCGCTTCTGAACTGTTCACGAATTTTAGCAGGGCAAGAATTTTCTCAAAGATTGACCTGAGTAAAGGTTATTACCAAATCCCAGTCAAGGAGGAAATTAAGCCGCTGTTAGCTTTCAGCACCAGTGAGGGACACTATACCTTCAACGTGATGCCGTTCGGATTGCACAACGCACCGGGAGTCTTCACCAGAATGATGAGAAAGCTTTTAGAACCCTTGCAAATTCCTTATATTCATAATTTCATAGATGACATATTAATTGCAACGGAAGACTACGACGAACATATTGCTACGGTTGCTATGCTCCTCAGGAGTCTATAGGAAACTAGTCTCACAGCCAGACCTAGCAAATGTCTAATCGGATTTGAAAAGCTTGACTTCCTGGGGCATACCATTTCTCAAGGCTGCATGTGGCCAGTTGTCAAGAACATTGAGAAAATAGTTGCAGCAAAAAGGCCCCGAACGAAGAAAGACACACGTTCATTTCATATTGTGTGCTATCAGAAATTTATTAACAATTTAAACGGGCTAATGGCATTACTGACCTTACCAAAAAGGGGCGACCAGAAACAGTTTTTGGGATGCTAAGTGCGATCACGCTTGTCAAGGCATCGGGTCAACACTACTCCAAGCAGATGACAATGATCCGAACCTGTTATTCCCAGTCGCTTATGGCAGCCGAAAATTGAATGCAGCAGAACGGAACTATTCCACAGTGGAGAGAGAATGTCTGGCACTCGTGAGTGGTATCAGGAAACATCATGAATATCTTTACGGCGTTTCATTTACAGTGCAGACGGACCATGCTCCACTGGCATTTCTTGGAGCGAATAAGGAATTCAACGCGATGATTATGCATTGGGCGTTGCTCCTAAGTGTGTATGCTTGCAAAGTAGAATTTATACCAGGAAAACAAAATGGGAGCAGAATTTATGAGTCGAAATTGGAGCAGTGAGGAAGAAAGGGAAAGTGAAGATAGCAATTACTCGCAAGATACGGATAACAGCAGCGCTATTTTCATAGAGGAGACATAAACGGGTTTCATGTCTTC
Source organism: Oreohelix idahoensis (assembly GCA_024509875.1). Lineage (NCBI taxonomy): Eukaryota > Metazoa > Mollusca > Gastropoda > Stylommatophora > Oreohelicidae > Oreohelix > Oreohelix idahoensis. Next base: position 221,718 of record JAMPIV010008043.1, on the reverse strand, counting down.
AAGCCCGGACGAAATTTCACATATGGAAATAGTGCAGCAGTGACCGTCCACGTTTGCCTTCCCCCCCCCCCTCCTCCCCCATCTAGGGTTATTTTTTTTGCTACATTAACCTTCTCCTCCCCCTCCCCCCCCCATTTAGGGTTATATATTTTTTTTGCTACACGAACGCCTGATTCACTATGGCAATTAAGCACGGTGGAACAGAGCGAAGTGCGCAGCACGGCGTAATCATTCTTTGATCAAGGAAACACGTGGGCAGAGGCCAGGCGTTAACAGTTTCTTTGAAGAATCAATGGCGATAAGTCTAAGACGTACCTTGGATTGTTACATTTTCAGGGGAATTAACTTACGTAGCTGATATGCGTTTGAATGGGGGGGGGGGGGGAAACACAAATAGTAATACGTCTTACAAGGAGAAAGGACAAGAAAAACCTACGTTGCGGCCACAAGTCCTTTTTCGGGGACAGACAAACAAGAGACAGGAGGGAAAGAAACTGAGAATTAAGTAGAGAACATGAAACTATAAATAATAAGAGAAAAAATACTCCCTTATGTCCAGTCACATGCAGCAAGATGGCTGCCACTAAACCGAAAAGCGGAAGTCGATAGTACATTAAAAACAAAAAAAATAAGAAATAATGAAAACAAGGACTGGAAAACTGAGGGAGGAAAAAAATTAAATAAATAAATAAATAATAAATAAAATAATTAATAAATAATTTAAAATATATATATATATATATATATATATATATATATATATATATATATATATATATATATATATATATATATATATAAATATATATATATATATATATATATATATATATATATATATATATATATAAATATATATAAATATATATATATATATATATATATATATATATATTATATATATATATATATATATAAATATATATATATATATATATATATATATATATATATATTATATTTATATTAAATATATATATTATATTTATTTATATTATATTTATATATTTATTTATAATATAAAAAAAATAAAAAGTAAAATAAATTTATTTAAAAAAGTAAAAAATTTTATTTTAAAAATAATTTATTATATGTAAAATAAAAATTTAAAAAAGTAAAAAATTTATTTTAAAAAATAATATATGTATATATGTATATATATATATATATATATATATATATATATATATATATATATATATATATATATATATATATATATTATATATATATATATATATATATATATATATATATATATATATATATATATATACTTACTTACTTAGTCGTTCCCCTTCTACCGTGAGGTGTAGAGGTTTGGAAGAGAGAGTGCCAGACTATCCTATCGGCTGTCTTCTTCCTGGCCTGGTTCCATTCTAGCCCTCGAACTTTCAAAGATTGTCTAATGTTGTCCTCCCAGCGGACTCTGGGTCGTCCTGGAGGTCTGGATCCCTGGCTCTTTGTTTCCTATGCTTGTCGTGGTAGCCGATCTTCTCCCATTCTGCAGACATGGCCAAACCATCTTAGTTGGGACTGTTCTATTTGGGTCTGCAACGGGTGGGATTTTAGGCCTTGACGTATCGTCTGGTTGCGGACCATGTCTCTTCTTGTTACTTCTACCACCTTCCTCAGATACCTCATTTCTGAGGTTTGGATCTGGCTTTTGTGGGTTGTAGTCATTGCCCATGACTCACATCCATATGTCAATACTGGGACATAGGTGGAGCGGTATATAGCCATCTTCGTTTTCTTACCAACCTCTTTCTTGCTGAGGAATCCTCGATTTTTTGCCTTATAAAGTCTCCCAGTCGCTGCTTTTCGAGTGGCCAACTCTTCTTTGATCCCCCCCCTTTCGGTCTATAATAGCTCCGAGATATTTAAAGTGGTCGACCTGTTCCAGGACCTATTCTCCCAACTTAATCTGATGTTTTCTTTCTTCTCGTGATATCACCATGGATTTTGTTTTAGAGCTGCTTATGACCATCCCTCTCTTCTCCAGCTCTTCCTTCCAGACTTGCAGGTTGGATTGGAGAAGTGTCTCTGATTTAGCAATCAGGACAACATCATCAGCAAATGCTAGCTCTGAAATACAGACCTGTCTCATCTTCCAGTACCCCACTGAATACTTTCTTGTTCTCTCCTTACATGCCTTGATGACATCGTCCATGAGGAGTATGAAAAGATAAGGTGACAGGATATCGCCTTGTCTTACACCAGTGGTGGTCCTGAACTCTTCTGACTTATAGTTTGCTGTCCTCACATAATTTCTGCAAGACTTGTAGAAGCTCTGTATTTCATGAATCAGAGGTGTTGGAATGTTCTTCCTTGCCAAACAGTCCCAAAGTTTGCTCCAGGGGACCCTGTCAAACGCCTATTCCAGATCTATGAAACAAAGATGGATCTCACTCTTGTACTTAAAAAAATATAAATAAAAAATAAAAACATAAAAAATAAAAGATAAATAAATAAATAAATGAAATATTTAAAATATTAAAATACGTAAAGTGAGGAAAAAGCGATTGAAAAAAAATGGGTGATCGCAACAAGGTAGAAAGTCATAATACAGCTAGGATTAGATAGAAAAGGACGCCTCAGACAAAAAAAATGTTAGGTATTCACACCGTGTGGTTTAAGGCAACACATAAGATGGATGAGGCGTTGTTCCTTGCGAAACCGACTGTTAGTGTCTGAGGAACAGGGTCTGATGGCTGTCACCTGGATGTGAGGGGCACCGTGGTGGCCAGGGCCATTGAGAGATGTCGTAGAGGTGTCTGCAGAATCGGTCGCCCAGTCGTGTGCCCGTTTGGCCGGTGTCAGTAATGTTGCAACGTTTGCATATAATAGCATAAATGACGTTGCGTGACTCACATGTGAAGCCATGGGTGATGGTGAACTTGGCATTAGGGACCGAGACTGAACGTGTTTCGATTACATACTGACATGTCTTACATCGTGTTCGGTTACATGCTTGGTCCCAAAGTTGCTATCGTTGACGGTTGTCAAACGGCTGTGGACTAGGAGGTCCATCACATTTTTATCCCGTCTATATGCCAGCAAGGGTGGCTCACTAAACACTTCCCGCGCCACTGGGTCAGCTTGGAGGAGAAGTAGGTGACGATACAGGATCCTTTTGACAGCAGTGCTGTGAGGGTGATAGGTCATTATTAACTTGACTCTATCAGAGGAGGTTTTTGGCGGGGTTTGAGGGCCTCTAGACGTGAGACAGGGAGAACACGCTCTAAGGCAGAGGAAAGAACATCCTCTGGATACTGTCTGCTACGGAAGAAGTCCAACATTTCTTGTGCATGGCATAGAAAGTTATCATCATCTTGGCATAACCGACGGAGGCGGAGAAGTTGTGAGAAAGGCAAGGAGTCACGACAAGCCGGAGGATGAGAGGAAGTATAAAGGAGGTAACTGTGTGCGTCGGTGGATTTGTAGTACACCGAATTGATAAGGTGGGGGGGGGGGGGGGGGGGGAGTGATGGTGACAACAATGTCAAAGAAACTGTGGAGATGTGAAAGGTGAATTGTATCGCATGGTGGAATTTGTTAATGAAGTTAATGAACTTAGATAGGTCAGCCTCTGTCATATCAGTGAGACCTATGCCATCATCAATCTATCTAATATACATCAATGGACAAGGTCCAGGATACTGCTGCCCCACCTGATACTCCAGGTAGCCCATGAAAAGGCAGGCATAACTGGGACCCATTTTGGTGCCCATGGCAATTCCACTGACTTGGTCGAAGAACTGTCCATTGAATTCAAAGGAATTGAGTCGACGGACAAGTTCTGCAAGCCGCAGGAGAGTCTCTGTAGCGATAGAGAGGTGCGTGCGCTGGTCCATGAAAAACCGGAGAGCTCGGAGACCATTAGAGTGAGGAATGGAAGTGTAAAGTGAGCAAACACCTAACAGAAATAAACGGTAGGTACAGTCTGGGGAAAGCTGGATAAAGAAAAAAATAGAAAGAGCATGGTTTGTGTTCTTTAGGAAGGAAGGAAGCTGCTCTACAATAGGCTGGAAGATGCCGTCGAGGAAGTCTAATATATGTTCGGTAGGGCAGGCACACGCAGAGACAATGGGTCTCCCAGGGTTGGAGGGTTTATGAATTTTGGGAAGCATATAAAACACAGGCTTGCCCAGACAACTATTATCAATGCGGAGATGAGAAGCCCTGGAAGGTAAGGATTTGTTAGCGATAAGACTTTTGCACACTTTCCAGTGTCCACTGAAATAGCAGTCACCATTCCATGATGACTTGCATGACTCCTTTGTTGCCAAGTCCCATTTATGCGGCAGGCGGGGAGAATGAAAGACAAGCCAGAGATTGTCGGTCAGCAGAGGTGAAGAAAAAAATTTTTCATTCAGGAATCGAACCGTAGATGTGCCCGGCCCTGGCCGTAGGTGCGACTTTTGCATTACTGAGCGAAAGAACGGCATCTGTGGATAAATATCCCGTCTCCCCCCAAGTCATTATCAGTTGCTCAGAGAATTTTCTGAAATAACTAGCTCGATATACTAAGAGTTTTCGTACAAAGTGAATGCTTAGATTCGTGGAGTTGTTTCCATCTTTCTCTGTTTGCGGTAATTTATATACTAGCCGTTAAGTGATTTAGTGTGTTAAAAGTTTTTCATTATATTTCACTGGGATTTTCTGTGTTAAATTGAATCGTTTATTAAATAACATATAGCTAAATTTCTCCAGCTGTAAAGTAAATTTAATTACTCCTTATTCCCCAGAAAGAGATGCTTTAATTGACTCGTACATACATTAAATAACTGGCTACTGACGGTATATATTATTTACTTATATCAACTATGTGTAATTTTATAAAGGACTAATGTTCATATCACGCGTTAAAAGCGATAGGATAAGCTAGACATTTGTGGTTTATAATCTAATTTAATAACGTAGTGGTTAAAGAGGTCTTACCTTAACACGTGGTAGAGATATAATATTGATATTCTGGTTAAATGTTTATATTTCTTTCCTAAAATTAAGGCTAATCAAAAACCCAGCGAACTAGCGGTCTTATGGGCATATGAAATTACGGTCATATGAACTTATGTCTTATGAACTATGGTCGTATGGTCCATTGGTCTTATAAGTGAATAAGCAACCAGAAACTTTATAATATTGTTGAGTCTTCGGGCTATGACCTGTGCGGTCCATTTTCTTCATTTTATGAGAGAGACCAAACTAGAATAATAATTGTAAATGTTAACTGGACCAGAAATATACCAGATTTTACTTTTACAAGATTTTCATCTTGCTTCGCATGTGACTGGACATAAGGGATGGTTTTTTCTCTCATTTTTACAGTTTCATGTTCTCTACTTAATTCTCATTTTCTTTCCCTCCTGTCTCTTGTTTGTCTGTCCCTGACGAAGGCCTTGTGGCCGAAACGTAGGTTTTTCTTGTCCTTTCTCCTTGTAAGACGTATTATTATTTATGTGTGTGTGTTTTCCTATTCTACCAGATTTTACTTATATAAATTTCATCAGCCAGCTGTGGCAAAATATATTGTCAGCAACATTTGTGTAACTTAACATAGTGTCTCAGCAACCAGAGGCTAGACAACACAGGAAATATATATGTATTATTCCTCCTATGTCGGCGATCACCACGTATGAACCTTACTCCAACCAACTGAAGGCAGAGATACCGTATTTATCCAGGAAACCAATTAAATCCCCAACTCCAGCGACTACCGTGAAATTTGCAGTCAGAAACTACGGCTAGTCTGGGGCTGGATTTAGCAAAAATTAATATGACACTAAATAGTGTTATTACTTATTAGTGTTTATTTCCACGGAATGCCTGCGACAACTATTGGTAAGTGAATATGAATGTGGCCACGGTATGAAGGATTGAATGAACTGTAAGAGAGTAACATAATTTTCTGTTGTTACCACTATTATACAAATCTTTTCTTTTTTTGTTCTCATTAACCTGAGTATTTACGGGATAGATTAATTAGGGACTTGTCCTTTGTTTTCTTTACTGACTATTCCATACACTCATTGTTAACTTTTGATCTTTTTTGTGAATTAACCTCTTTTGGGATCTTCTTTTCTTTTCCTTTACAAGAGGGGAGAACCTATTTTGATTAATTTTTCATTTTGTCTGTAAGCCATGATCTATTGATGTATATGATTTATGTTGTAAAGTTCTAGTGATAAATAAACTTAATAAATCTTAAGTTATCGTGTTGTCAACCCCTAACCTATCTGTTATCCAAAGTTGCTTTCACGTTTGTGCGTATTTGCCACAGAATTGTGTGCATATGAGTGCAGTGTAACTTGTATTTTGTACAGGAGAGAAAGTGCGTCTGATTTAAATATAGTCGTACAGATAGGCTGGATTAGAGAAATTACTCAATCCAGAGACTGTCCTTTCCTCTTACACTATCACCTCGTGAGAAAAAAAACTATTTCTTACACCTTACTCTCACTTAGTTATCACTATCACCTCCGCTCAGACAGGACTATAACCATCTATTACTTATCTGATAAAAATCTACGACAATCCGTCTGGATAACATATGTAAACTCCGTAACCTGCTTTGATGGTGGCCTTAAATGCAATCCATCAGTATAGACATGTAATCATTCTTCAGGGCAGGCATGAATGGTTATTTGTGATGCACTCATAAGACTTACTTGGTCGGCCTGTTTGGTTGTTCCATCTACTAATTTCATTTGTACTTCTGGTGTTTTTAAGTGGGTATGTGGTGGTAAATTCCTTACTACTTTCTGTATATCTTGTCTTCTTTCTGGTAGGTGGTATCTATCGTGTATTTCATGGACATGGTGTAAGACTGACTTGTTCTTTATTCTTTGCTTGTGTACCCAGTTTTCTACAAGGTGCCTGTTAGGGTGGTTTCGGTTCATTCTCTTACATATTTCATAAACTTCTAAAGCAGCGTTATCTCTTCGCAAACTGGGGAATTCCACATTTGTGTGTATTTCACATGCAGCAGTTGGCGTTGATCTCATAGCTCCACTGATTAGTCGAAGGGCATTGCTTTGCACTCTATCGAGAGACTCTAAGTTTGATTTGGAGCAAGTTGTAAGCAATGAGTTGTTATATTATATCACAGAACGGATATAGCCAAGGTACAAGCCTCTCAGAGTTTCCTTGTCTGATCCCCAAGAAGTGACAGCAAGCTTCTTCAAAAGAGGACAATTTCGACATTTCTTTCTCTGTAACTCTCCAGCATTCCACACCACAGAGAAGCACAGAAAGCACACAGCTCTGATATAATCTTAATTTTGTGCTTGTGCTGTAATTAGAGGACTTCCAGATGTTGTTTAGACTAAAAAAGGCGGTTCTTGCTTTGTTCATTCTGTTGTTAATGTCTTTGCTTGCTCCGCCGTCTGGTGTTATTATGCATCCTAGGTATGTGAAGGTGTGTGTCTGTTCCAGTTGCTGACTCCTTATTGATATGGGCTTAGGGTTGCTCACATTGAGCATCATCACCGCTGTCTTCTTTAGATTGATGTTCAAGCCCACCTGCTGGCTATACTTATTAAGTCTATCCGTTTTTTCCTGGATGTATTGATGTGAATGTGCTAGTAGTGCAATGTCATCTGCATATTCCAGATCTTCCAATGTAGAAAATGTAGTCCATCTTATTCCTCTTGGACTGCCCTCTGTTGTCTGGCGCATCACCCAGTCTATGACTGTTAAAAATAGAGTGGTTAATAAGGGGCATCCCTGACGTACTCCTGTCTTCACCTCAAAGGTTAGGTTGCTCTGCCCAACGCTACACGTAAAGTTGGTATAGATGCTTTTTATGATTGACACTATGCAGCTTGGAATTCCATAAGCCCTCAGTATTTTCCATAAACTGTCCCTATGTATACTGTCAAAAGCCTTTTTAAAAGAAAATCAACGAAATTAATGTACAGCTGTCTCTGCCATTCTGAGCACTGCTCTATAATGTTCCTGAGGGTAAATATGTTATCTACACATCTTCTGTTCTTTCTAAATCCTGCTTGTTCTTTCCTCAGTTTGTGGTCTACTGCTTTTGAGATTCTCTGTATAATTATCCTGCCTAGTATTTTGCTGGTAACTGAGAGAAGAGTGATTCCTCTCCAATTATTGCAGTCTGCAAGATCTCATTTCTTGGGCAATTTGACAATTATTCCTTTGTTCCACTCCGTTGGTGTTTTCCCTGTTTTCCAGACGTGTGCAAATAGTGGTTCTAATAGTTCTGTTGCTAGCTCAGGGTCTGTCTTAAATAGCTCTGCATTTAAGTTATCATGGCCAGGAGCTTTTCCATTCTTTAACCCTTTGATTGCTGTGAAGATTTCTTCTTTTCATGGAATGCCTGTATTAACATCTAGATCGTTTTCAGCCTCAGGAACATTCAGTTGTGTCTCTGATGGTTCCTTGTTCAGAGTTTCTCTGAAATGCTCTGCCCATATTGTTCCCTGTACCTCTGCTGTCGTGATGAGATTTCCTTGCTTATCTATTACTAATGTAATATTGTTTGCACCTCGTTTTCCGCTGATTATTTTAGTTATTTTGTATACTGTGCTTTGTTCATTTCTGAGTGCTGCCTCTTCTGCCTGCCTTGCAAGATCGTCTAGGAAATTCCTTTTGTTGGCTCGGGTTTGGCGTTTAACTTCCTTGTCCAGCTGACTGTACTGTTCGTTATATAGTTGCTTTAGCCTGATGGACTTCGCTTCTGTTTTCTTTCTTTTCATTTCCTTTCTCATCGTTATGGTGTTTAATGTTTCTGGTGTTATCCAGTCTTGCTTCTTCCTTTCCTGGAATCCCAAGCATGATTTGCTGCTTCCCTTATATATTGTTGAAATGGTGTTGAATTTCTGGTCTATGTCTTTTCCTGACTTTTAGCAAATTGAAACTGCTTCTTTATATCAGCAGCAAAAGCTTTTCTGGTAAAGGTGTCCTTCAATTTGCTGATGTCAAACCTTTGTTCCTTGTATTCTCAATATGGTTCTTGAGGCTGAGCTGCCGATCAAGTGTGACTCCAAGATACATGGGATGTTCTACTTTTGTCACTTGTTGTTTGTCTAGCCACAGGTTGATATTCTTCTTGGCTACTTTATGGCTTTTGGTAAAGATAATGTACTCTTTGTATAGTTGACTTTTAGTTTCCATGTTTGGCAGTACTCATGCAGTCTTCTAAGGTCTCCGTTTAGTCTTTGAGCTCCACTTTCTAGATTCTCATGATACTGCCATATTGCCAGGTCATCAGCGTAAAGAGCTTTTTCGGATTTGATCTGGTCTGCTAAGTCATTGATATAGATGAGAAATAGAGTGCAGCTTAATGATGAGCCTTGTGGTAAGCCCTTCTCTAAGACTTCTTTAGATGAGATTGCATTGTTTATCTTTGTCTGGATTGTTCGATCAATCAAAAAATATGTTATCCAGTTATATAACTTACCATGTATTCCCATGTCAATCATCTTCATCAGGAGGCCTTTTCTCCATACACGATCATAGGCCTGTTGGAGGTCAAAGAAGATGGACACAGTATGTTTCTTATTCTGGAAGCCATCATGAATTTTCTGCGTCAACCGGAAAAGCTGGTCTTCTGTGCAGCTGCTGGTCCTGAAGCCTGCCTGTTCATGACATAGAATACTGGAACTCTCAAGGAACCAATAGAGACGTGTGTTTATCATTCTTTCAGCAATTTTGCCCAGGCATGATGTTAAAGATATCGGACGGTAGCTTTTGGATTCATCAGGGGGTTTGTTGGTTTTTAAAATGGGGACAATAAGTGCATTCCTCCAGGCTTTTGGAAGTTTGCCTGATCTCCATGTCTTATTGATCAGCTTGAGAATTGCTTCTCTCCCAGATGAGACCAGGTGGAGTAGCATTTCATTATGGATCTTGTCCAGCCCTGGGAACTTTCTAGGTTTTAATTTCTTCAGGGCATGCTCTAACTCCTTCATGCTGAACTCTTCTTCGGATAGGGAAGCATTGATCGTTGAGGCTTTCTCTTGTTTTTTAACTGGTGTAGTTGTTTCTTGTCCAGCTCTGTGAGTTTTCCTGCTCTATTCACAGAGGCAAAGTAATGGTTGAAGTGTTCTGCTTTCTTTTGGTCTTCAGCGATTGTCTTCCTTCTGTCTATCACTGGCTTTGGATTCATCCTTCTACTTTCTCCAGAAAGATTATTTACTAATGCCCATGCCTTATTTCCATTCTGTCTGAGATCTAAGTTAGAGCACGTTTCTGTTCATTTATCTTTTTTTTGGCCTTCTTAACTGCAACTTTTACTCTGGCACATGCTTTATTGTACTTAATCTTTGCCTCTTGTGAACGTGTGGTCTCAAATGTTGTTTTGGCTTTGTTTCTTTCAGATATAGTAATTCGTATTTCTTTGTTCCAGAATGGTTTATATGGCTTCCGGCTGCCCCTTGGGATGGACTGAGCTGCTGCATTCAAGATTGATTTTGTTAGTTCTTCACTGAATGTTTCGACACAGTTGGTATCAATGTTTTCTAGAAGGCGATCCAATGATTCGTGGAATAGTCTCTAATTTGCTTTTTGAAAATTCCAGCGAGTTCTCTGCTTGAAACATGCTTTACTGTGGGTGCTTATAGTGGTGAGGAGTGGTTTATGATCACTTCCAATGTCGTCCAGAACCTGAAAATGACTAAAATCTATAAGATCAGATGAGCAGATGGTCAAGTCAGGTCGGCTGAGAGAGAGGTGGGCCCTGTGCAGCAGAGTTGGTGGGGACTCTGTATCCTGTAATACTGACAGGTTAGTTGTTTCACAGGTCTCTTCAGTGTACTTTCCTGTGCTGTTGTAATCAGGGTAACCCCAACGGGGTGAGTGTCCGTTGAAGTCCACTACAAGAAGGGTTTTATGATACTGTGTCTTGTATACGAGTAGTTCTGGTATGTTGCATGTTGTCTGAGGTGGGCTGTACACATTGTATATAGTATATTTGCCTCCATTGTGCCAGATATTGAATTTTTGTACATCTGTGGGATGGGCTGTTGTTAGCTGAGTGACATCTCCTTGTATGCCATTTCTGATGTAGGTTACTATGCCACGGCAACCAATGCACTTACAGGTGTAACTAGTGTATCCGGACAGGTCAAAGGTCAAAATCTTTATGTAAAGTTTCTTGTAGAGCAGCCACATGTACCCTGTGACTGTCTAGCAGTTTGGCAAATTCAAGCTTTTTATTTCTTATGCCACAGATGTTTAGCTGCAGAATATTAAGTGTCGGTGTGTTTTTTCCTGTGTGATTTGGTTTCTTTTTGCTCTCTCTCCCACTTTTCCTCTTCTTGGGGAGTCAGTCTTTTGGGTTTTTTCCAGTAATCAATTTTTCGCACATCACAGCCTTGGTTACCCATTCTCTGACGCGGACCTTGATAAACGAGGCTTCGTCCGATCTCGTTTAAGGTAATACATTTTAACTTTGTCATCTTCATGACATTGGGATACTGGGGTGTCTGTGGATTTTCCTACCGCTCCGGGTAGAAGCCAGAAGTGTGCTGTGCCAGCTCTGGGGGAGTTAAAGGGGGTATTTCTGCATCTCCCTGAGATACGTAACCAAGGTAGGACTCACACTGGTCATTCCCCTTCACCAAATTGCCTGCTGGTTACGCCGAGTTCTCCGAGGCTCTAGGCATGTGACCAAGAGTTGAAGGCAAAATGATCGTCACGTCCTGAGTCTCTGTGTCTTTACGATGGGCTCCGATCTTCTAGAAGTAGTGCATACTTGTTCCCACTCCTAAGACTTGTTCAGTATCCATCTGGCTCCTTCCCATCCACAGAGGGCGTGTACGTTGTAGTGCACCGGTTTTATTATCGAGGTTTGTTCCTCTAGATCCGTTGTGTTTAGCCTGAGGATTCGCACTTTCAGTTACCAGGACTACCTCGAGGAGGGTGTGGTTCTTCACCACGCATAACGATCTTGGGGTATGAGAGGTTTTTGCTAGGCCAAGAGACTGACACCGCAATGATCGCTCCTTTCGTGAAAAAGAATTCACTAGGCCTAGGGTGAAGCAAGGGGGGAAACCCACGTACCCACAACCCCAACACATCATACACCCTGTCTGTAAAGAACCTCGCCCCAACTAGCAAGTATAAACATGTAAAATTCAAAGTATAAGAAATATATTACAACTTACCCTAGTAACTAGGAATATTAGACTGCTTGCTGAGGTAAAAAAGTCTTGGAAACTTGATATAGATGCCTAGATCCCAAGTTAGGGATTTAGGTAAGGGTATAGGATCCCATTATACACCCACTGGGGCATATTGGGAATATGGTGTTAGGCCCATATTTTCTTGACCATCGGCACACTTTGGGTGATGTGATCAGCATCACGCCGACCGCCTTAACCGTCCCAGAGTTACTCTGGTACCCAATTCATGGGGCTGGGTCGACCCAGGAGCCGTTTGCGGTCTAAAAATTCCCACCTCAACTGGAAATCGAACCATGGACCACCGAGGTAGAAAACCAGTGCACTAACCACTGCACTACCGCGGTCCTATTTAAATTCAGAATCTTTACTTCTATTGTTTCTTGGCTTCAGTCCGAGCTGTCTACTTGACGAGTCGGGAAATGCAGTGTGTTCTGTCTGAAAAGGGCTACGTTATTTTCGCAACTTATATCACACTTCCCGCTCACTCTTCAAAATGTCTTCCAAGATTGTATTTGTCTATAATTACCTATCCCAAGTAATTCGGACGTCTGATTACTTAGTCTATCGGACTCTGCCGATCTCTTGTATCACATGACTTGTTGCAATCTGACTGCCTGTCTAGACAAATCGTGGTCTATACAATTAAACCCGTATTGCATATCCATTCTACCGTCAAATCGGAATGATTACAATGTCCTGAACAAACACTTTATGCTCGCATTTACCTGGAGTCAATGTGGTATTATCACATTTAGTGATTCAATTAATCTCTCAGGGATGAGCGAATGTCTGGCCCTGTCATGCATTGAAGCGTTAAACGTGAACAATGACAGTAGGAACAAAGGGTAACATTTCTGAGTAACGGATAAGCACGAAATTTTGAGCATTAAATATGCCGACAGATATAGATAATAAAGGCGATGTAAGGAAATTACGAAAAAGTAAACGAGCTGTAATGTCACAACCATCAATTGGTACCACAGACTAGTATCATGAAATAAGAAAGAAAGAAATACTCTCTTGAGTATTGGGTTTCCTGACAAAAAATAAGATGTCCCCCTCCTCCCTTTTTCATTCCACCATCCCATCTGCCTCAGAACTTTACCCTCTTTGAGTACTAATATTAATCCCCGTGAGCTGAAAACATCCATTACATTTATATTGAACACGTTTACATTTACATATGCACTCGTTAAAAATGTTAATATAAAAAGTATGTGCATCATTTATGTCATCATCCACTCTCTGCTCCACACATAACTTGGGACAACCTCTACTTTTGGTTCTCTATAAAAAAAACCCAGATAAAGCAGTCACAGCTCTTGCAGTGATGGTTCATGAAATCATCATTCTATATGTTGAGTTTGCCAGCCTTGTATGACGTGGACATCAATTAGCAATTTGCACATGTTAATAATGTAGGATATAGAATTATAAAATCTACAACTTACCCCAAAATCTCTTTTGGGATTACCGACTTCTGGCTCAGAGAAATAGTTAATTTAACTTGTTTAAAATGCTCTTACACGTGTCTGGGGTATTATTTTGCAAATAGAATCCCACTATGACTTAGTGTTCAGGTTCCTAGGATTCCGGGATTTCCGTATTTATGAAATTAGAGTTTTCCTGGGATACAAGTCAACGAGATGCTCAAACACGTTGTCCGGTCCTTTAAAGTGGATTCCTTATTCTATTTCTCACTCTAGCTTGCTGTGGTGAAGTGAGATGTTATAAATATTTATAGGGGACTTAGTGTACTGACTGAGATCAGCTGTGAAGGTATATATATCTAATAAGAGTAGTGTATTATATATAACCTTGCTTGCTGCCACATATGTATACCTCAGTCAGAATTATTCTGGAATAGTGTGATGACTACGTTGTATGTCTAGGGTATGTGTATGATGAAGTGTAAGTCATAACAACAACAGACAGATAAACAATTTAATTTATTCCACCACACTTGACAACACTGTGACACTCACATACATATAACACTCTAAAGAATATCTTAAATGAGTCACTGATAACTTTTCAAATAACAATATGTATTCATTGCTGTTATGAATGAATATGTGTCCTGATTCAAATACAAAGGGAACCAGGAATCACAATCAATTTTACTTACAAGTTATATGTACAAAATTTATCAATATGAATATGGTAATGACATATATTATTAAAAGTATCCTATGTGTGTCAGTTGTGTAGTAGTAATATGAGGTAATACTGGTTTTGTTTTGTTCAAGCTCTGTTGGTATTTGTCATCATGACTTCAATAGTTTGTCTTTATTGGGACTAGTATTGGAGATGTTCTCAGTTCCTGATATTAAAACAATTTAATTCCCCTCTTAATGTTATTTTTACAAGGTCATTTTAAGCTGGGGGTACATAATTTTGAGCTCAGCTGGCCACATCAGCTTATCTTGTGTGATGGCGGCAGGAAAAGACTTCTCTGCTCGATTTCTCCCCTGGGCTCTGGAGACACCTCACTGATAGCTAAATGGACCAAGGAGTATGCTGTCCGACTCTGGATTCAGCAAAGCTCTGACCAGGTGCTGCTCAATACCATCAAGACCACGGTCCCTGAAAACAAGAAGGATGTACCTTCTACTTCATAACTAATTTATACTCTCTTTTTACACTGAGCACAATACATCACAAACATTGAGTTCAGAGCGTTAGGCCAACTGTCAGCTTCATCTGAAATACTTTATACCAGTATTTACCTCCTTAATGGTTACTACGCCTCTGCACTTCCAGCATTATTTCTGTCTAATCAATAATCTAGGTGTCAGTGTACTGTTTGGCCATTCCATGCAGTTTTACTTTCCTCCGACACCTTCTGTTCAGGCTGGAGCATTATAGGCTTTACATCATGTTTGCTACTGAACTACACATATATACAGGCATAAATTAACAATTCACATTCAATTTTCATTAAAAGATACTGAATGTTTCAAGCTTACCACAATTCATGGAAACAAACACAGATACGTTGATTAGCAATGAATTCTGGCACAACTACTGGCACAAATTCCCATCTGCTTATGTTCCAGGCTTTTATTTAGCAAAAATATGAGCTGGCTTCAACGCACTGTTGCTTTATCAAGCTTATTTGACTAGTGGTCTCGAACTAACGCTCCTAAGTGAGTATATCAGCGAGTCTGGCCAATGGAGCCACGTTTCGACAAGTGTTTGAAAAAATTTTAACTTCCTACGTCTCCCCTAACAACCAAAGATAGTATTTATAGCCCGACTAATCGTGTTTAGCCTTACATATCATTCCAGCCAATCAGTTCAAATGTAACTTGTGGCCCATTTCCCGTACAATGGTGGTGTAAAAAAAATCTACCACTGAGCGATTCTGATTTTGGGTGTTGTCTGACAGCACCATCATTTTATTTTGGCTATAACTTGTTAATTCCTAGACTATTTGCATAACGTTGTACATATTCTTTGTCAGCAAACCCTAAGGAACCCAAATATATATATTTAATAGAGCTAAGTGGCTGCGTTCAAAATATGCAATTTCTTCTACCTCCTGTTTCGAAGATGTGCTGTCTGGGTACTGTAATGTTTTCAAACGTAAACCCATATAATGTTATCTTTTCTAATAAGCGTTTCCCAGGTTTTTTAAAACCTAACTCTGGGAAGGGTAGTGAATTTATCACTGTCCGTCTGAAAAAGTTAGTGCATGTGGCCTTACACGCGTGATAGTAGTAATTGTGTATCGCGCGACGCGTGTTTTGTGTTGCACGTGTTCGGCTTTATGCCTCTCCCTTCTCTCTATCCTTTAGTCCATCTGTCTTTAGTTACGCCGTGTATAAAATGGAATGAATGAAATATTTAAATTAGGTCATTGATCCGCTTGGTATCTCAATGTTTTTCCAAGAAATACAGCACACGTTTCATTGAAGAAAGCGGGTAATAATATAGTAGGCTTTTACTATCAACGTGAAAGCGTTACAATTTGCAGACGAAGCATAAAACAAAGGGGATTTCGAGTACTGTCATTGTGACAGCACTGTTCTTTTACCATTGCTCTTTTCTTTATTAGATTTATTTGTTAGGCTTTATATTTACCTTTTAATTTATATATGTGGATTAGAATATTCCACGACACTTGCCTGGCTGTGTTCTTGACGAGTTGTATTTCACAGTGCGTTAAACTCACAAGGTGCTAAATTATAAGGCAACATTCGGCCCACATCTAGATTGCTACCACATGACAAGGCACCAATCAGAAATGTTGTATTTTAAAAATTTCAAATGCCAAGCCAATAGCGTGCAAGAGCGAATATTTTTCCTCTTCTCTCACGAAAAATTCATACATATCAAACGCACAACTAAATGTGTTTTTTACAATCCCCATATATGGTATGCCAGCTTCCGTCTATTATCGATCATGTTTACGCTCACGACTTCAAAATGTCTCCCCAGATTGGTATTATCTGTAATTATCATCATGGTAACTTCGAGGGAAGTGATTATATCACATATCAGACACTGATTGACCAGCCTGTACGGACGTTGGTTGCGCAATCGTAAACAAACAATTCGCGTCGGACGTCAATTTGGTGCAGTCACTTAAGCGATTACAATTAATCCTTAAAGATGGTAAATGACGTCTTGGCCTGACACGAATCGAAGTGTGAAAATGTAAACAGTGACTGGGCCATAGTGACGACCATGTATGTGACAATGGGCAGCAGACTGGTACGCGATAGCAATCTGCCTGCTTTGTTTATTTTAACAAGGTAGGGCGGTGTTTATCTTTATGCTCCCAGTTGGGTTTGATCGTTAACTCTACCAAGGATAGATCAGGCATAATATCAACATGAAGCCTGAGTCATGCGTTCAATATGAGAGAAAATACGAGTTTATAAAAAACTAAGAAGGCACAGTGTGAGAGAAGATCAGGTAGAACACAATAAAATGATAGCACGGCCATTCTGTGACACAAGGTTCAATTACCATACCATCTCTCCTTTTAAGAAGTGTTGAAGCTCGCCATATGAAAGATGTGAAGTTAAATCAGCGAAAACGAAGCACAACAAGTTGATGTTATCATGTAAAGTTTTGGCAATAGACAAATCAAAGACATGAGGGGCTCCTGAAGGCAGAGTCCAATCTAGTTTTTGGTTTGCGAAATAGTGAATCATCACCAATTATGAAACTCATTTATAACCAATGACATCGCGTCAAACAATGTGGCGATTGAAGTGGTGAACTTCTTGAACAAAGGAGAATTTATGAAAACGACATTTTTTTAAAAATTTGTTTATTTATTTTTGGGTTATTTTTTATATTTTCTTTTAATTATTATTCATTATTTACACGTTTACTGAGTATTATTATTTGTAATTGGTCTATTAAAACTTGAAGAGCCTCTGACTAGTTATTGTAACTCAGCTCAGTCATTTTAATATGAACTTTTAAGAAGCGCTAGAAATGACATATTGCATTATTAACTCAGTTACTAAGCTCTGTACTAAGCTCTGTGTAATGGGTATGAAGGCAGTTTCATAATCCAGATATACCAGGTTCGAAACCTACTGCAGGCGGTTTGGTAGCAGATCGCTTTGTGTGGATTTTTAACAATGGTATAAGCGCCGTACAGTCCAGTAAGCAATGGCAAACTACTGAATGAAAAAAATTGCCTAGAAAAATCACAAACAGCCAATAAATGCTGGGGTTTATTGCCACGTCCTGTAAAGGATAAGGAACTAACTTTTTTTAAGCTCTGTACTCTGTAATAAGGAATTTAACAGTTGTATTAAGCTTTTAATAAGGATATCTATTCCGTCTTCCAATTGTTTTTTCATTGTCCTGTTTCTGTAAAATAAATAAATTAAAACTAGAACGCATTTAAAATAAAGGGTTGCGTAAAGTCTTGGGCTAAACGCGAGATACCCCCATTATGACAATGAGGTACATGTCTGGAGTGCTGTCGATCAGATCCAGATATGCGATGGCCCAGGCAAAAGCCAATATGCGAGTAACCACAGACAAACGGCACCCTGTGCGTGCGTGAATGCAGCTGACATTAAGGGACCAAGAATAAACAGAGGGACGAACGAACGAACGAACTTTATTTTCGAAGTGTAAAGAATTGAGCGCGCAGGCCCGTCTAACATTCTGCCCTTCCACTCTCATTAATCTTGCATAGTATATCCTTTCATTCCCACATGATGCTTTAAGCATTAATTTAAAGGCATGCAACATTATAAAGTTACCATAACAGTATTCATTTACAGTATGCAATCGTAATAAAAAAATAAAAAAATGAGTAGGTTTTTTTTTTGAAACAAACAAGCTAGTAATTGGGAGAAAAAAGTAATAATAAAATAAAATAAATGAAACAATAAATAGAAATAAATAAATTCTGTATACCGACACTCACTCATGCGGTCAATCCGTCTACAATTAATCTGTATTTTTGAATGTGTCATCAATCATCAATACAAAAAATTACATAAACACATTCTCGCTTATGTCCATACATTCTTGGTGGAAAATGAAATAATAATAATAACACTTTCTTACGCACTTCTGTGGCAGAAAAAGTCTTTTAGCAGAAAAAAAAATAAAAATAAAAAATAAAAAAAGTTCACATTTCTAAAGTACAGTGGTATGCGGGTACATTCTCACGACTCACATTTCTAAAGTACAGTATTATGTGGGTACATTCACACATACATTACATTATATAATAATATTTTAAAGTGAATATAATAATGATATTACATGGATATAAAACAAATTATTCACACAAAAAAACGAGCGGAAGAGGAAAAGAAATGTTGACCTATGGATGAGATGTTGACAGGCAAATGCTGTTTCTATGGGGGTAGATAATCAGTGTTGAGGGATGTCATGGATGGCACAGGCAGAGACAACGATCAAAGTTGTGACCATAGTTTAAAATATATTCAAAATGGAGTATATATTATGAGAACTGGATTAACTACCAGCAAGTCATCATCAGCTTTGGCAGAGAGTGTAGAACTTGGCGCAATGGGAAAGCAGAGCTGGAAATTAAATCAACTGATACATGATTACACCGTGGATAATGATGCCATTGTGTATACTGATGGGTCTGTGATCCGTGGTGAGAAATGAGGTTTGGGCTTCTCTTCTAGGGTAAAGGGCAGAACTGTCGCCGAACATATCGGGGCTTACAAGATAACAACTTCCAGAATAAGAACGGAGTAGGGGCCGTACTGCATCCTTAAGGTGGATATCTGACACTTCATTAACAAAGGCAGTTACTGTGTAAGATCTCAGTCCATGCTTCGAAAAGTTCAAAATGGTTGCCTATGGCATGAATGGAAAATATTCATAGAAGCTTCGAGTCTACAGGAGCTGGTGTGGATCTGCTGTCCTGGTCGTACAGGAGCTGGTTTGGATCTACTGTCCTGGTCGTACAGGAGCTGGTGTGGATCTACTGTCCTGGTCGTACAGGAGCTGGTGGGGATCTACTGTCCTGGTCGTACAGGAGCTGGTGTGGATCTACTGTCATGGTCGTACAGGAGCTGGTGTGGATCTACTGTCCTGGTCGTGCAGGGGTATGCGGTAATGAGAGAGCTGACAGACTAGCATCAAGAGCACCCACAGTGTGGATACTTGATATGGATAAAGAAGAGATACTGAGAACAATTAATGATCGCATGTTAGGGAACGACACTGCAATAGATGAAGTTTCAAGGTAAAGACTGTTGGAATTTGGCATCAAACGTAAGGCAAGCAGAGACTGACGTATGAGATCCGTCGTGTATACAACCAGCGAGCTACAGGAACCGTTAGCATTCACACCCTTCGACTTAGCACCTATGGGTTTGCCAGGAGTGCAATGATGTCGATTCTGTTCAACAATAACAACAACAATCAACAATAACAACAAATAAATTAAAAGATTTTCAAGATAGCTCTAATCTATAGTATTTATTGGATTCTATCGGTGGCGTAGATAAGTCTTATGCCACGCGTTGCGAATGTGACCGACATAAAGTCTATAATGATTAAGGGGTTGAAGACTACCCAGTTGAGAGAGGGTCCTTAAACAGTTTATACTCACCAGTCATGTTACAGTCTCACATGAAACAAAAGAACGAAAAGTACATGTCAAATGGAAGTAAGAAAAATACAGAAAGTACTTAATTCTGACATTGTTACTGTTACTGTTACTCAGAATCGACCTCACTGCACTCCGGGCAAACCCATAAGTGCTCAGTCTCCCTCAGCAAATGTCGAAGAGTATGAATATACGACGGATGCATCCTCTCTCACGTCCATCTCCGCTAGTCCTACGTTTAATGCCAAACTCCAACAGTCTCACCCTTGTTGATTCATCCATTGCTGTGTCATTATCCAGCAGGCGATCATTAATTGCCCTTAGTATCTCTCCCTTAACCATGTCCAGTGTCTGCACTATGGGTGCTCTCGAGGCCAGTCTGTCAGTTCTGTCATTACCACGTTAATTCTGACATTACGTACCCACGCAACGTAAATATTTTTTTTGCAAGATGCAGGGTTCTAGATCCTAAGTCTCCGTTCAGGCACAGTCTGCTTGAATGTGCGGCAACTCCAGTTCATCTGCTTATTTATGTGATTGTCATCGCGTGCCTGGACCACATGATCTGTGTGCAGCGTTGCATCATAACGTCATAATTTATTACCATGGACCTTTCTGCTATGATTATGCACGTGATTTGACTCGGGAACAAGCCTGGCTTACCTCTAACCCCCTTAGTCTCTTACCTCTAGGGATTTTATCGCAAGACCGCCACTTCTCGAGGTTTCTAGAACCGATCAGAAGCAAGTGGCCTGACTCAAGTGAGTCTAACATCAGTTCCTATTACTTACGTAGCCACGTGCAAATTATGAAAACGTCAGAGGTGATGAAATAATCAATAAATTAGGTTTCTAGGTTACAAGTGGCGTGGAAACAAACGAGGACTATGTCACTGCGTCAATCCAGTCAATTTGTTAATCCGTGGCACCGGGTCACAAAACATCTCAGATGCACTGGGTCTTTCGCATGTGAGTCTGCAATTGGTTCCTCCTACTCATAATTAACGAACACATGAGAGGAGGTGACAGAAATCCTGAATCAATTAATTATGTCACTAGTTTTCACACGGGGCGACGGAAACGATGGTACTCTTAGGCACTTCGTAAAACGTATAGGAAAGATGTACATAATACTCAGTTATAGAAGAGGTGTTGAAACACGAAGTTTGCTGTCTATCTTACTAACTAGAAGAGAGAAAGTGGGTCGAACGTGTATGTGACATTGTCTAACGTGTATGTGACATTGTCTAACGTTTATATTATTTAGTTCTCTTTTCATTCCTAGTCTTGTAATATGTGTTTTCTTTTTTTGCCATGAGGTGTACCCCTTCCTTCTATATATATTCACATCTCATTGTCCGCTTTTCTTGGCATGTGACGTATTCTCTCCAGCACGTTGTCTCCGTTACAGCTGCTCTGAACGAATAACGATTCTGGGCAAGTCGACCTGCATCAACCAAAGACAAGTTCAGACTCTCTGTGATGTCCTGGATCCACCGTCGTCTAGGTCGACCCCTTCCCCTTTTTCCATCACTATTTTTTCCATACTATTATGTCTTTTTATATGACCAAACAATTTCAGCTTCCTTATTGCGATGGTATTTAGGAGCCAATTTTCCTCTACGTTTAGTGAGTGCAGTACTTCTCTGTTGATTTTTTTTCTGTCCAGAGTATTCTCAACATCCTTCTGTAGCATTTCATTTCGAATGATGTAACCTCTTTTGCAACTGTTTTATTGAGTGTCCAAGTCTCGCAGCCGTATGTTGCTACTGGGAATATACCTTGTACATGCTCTGATCAGTTGTAACTTTGTTTCTTTGCTTGTGCCTTGCCATAGGTTTTTCATCTGTATTAGTTTATGTGAGGCAATTGAAAGTCTTCTTTTAATTTCTACTGCACAGTCGCCAGAGCTGTTGATGATTGATCCTAAGTATTCGAATTCATAAACACCTTCCAGTTCTTCGTTATCAATTTCAATTTCTGGTTTAGTCTTTACTTTGTCTGTTGTCGATACTTTGGTCTTCTTGGTTGTTGAAGAATAGATTCTGCGCCTCGCTGTGTTTTTCGGTGAACAGAATTAATTGTTCAAGTCCTTCTGGGTTGGTCGATAGGAGGACTGTGTCATCAGCATATCTGATTTCCGGGATCTAGTACCCACCGATGTTAAATGGGTCAAACTCTGTGTGTTCTTGGTCATCTCTTACGTTTCTCATAATATTCCCGGCGTTAATGTTAAACAGGTAAGGGGAAAGGGTACAGCCTTGTCTTACTCCTTTCTGTACTTCAAACCATTCTGATGTTTCCCCCTCTTCTTACGGCTGCCCGTTGTTCTTGGAACAGCAATGCGATGAGTTGTAGAAGGTGGTTTGGAAATCCCATATTTTCCATAATAGTCCATACCTGCTGGTGTTGTACACAGTCGAAAGCTTTGGTGTAATCAGTGTAGACTAGAAAGGGAGTACACGCATTGTTTTCTTGTAGTTCAGTGCTGCATCTGATAGATCTTGCGACATTTTTAACCATTTCCTGGTAAACCTGATGATGTTTCTAACTTAGCTGTGCTTGTGCTTGTCACGGATTGCCTCCCCTTAGCTCTGCAGTAGTGGTCCACTAGTGGCCAACACTCAAGAGTAACCAATATGGGTCTTCAAGGTGTCTACCTTCGCACAAGATTACTCTTGGCAGACTTGTAAATAGAAGGATAATGATGCTTCTATCTCAAGTGTGTGTTCACAATATGTTTTCAGTAGTCAAGAGCAATGCTGCATAGGGCAGAGCACTATTAACTAATATCTGATCCGTCGCCTTTTGTGAAGAATTAAGCAATGGTTTTAGCCCGTTCAAGCCCCAGCTGGTGTAAATCCAGCGAAATTCTTTTATAAGTATTTGCTTTATATATGTAAATATATGTCTAGATGTGTATATATTAAAGAGTCTTGCTCATACTTTGCTTTCATACTTACAATAACTGAATCAACAATGATTGTTTTGTTTTAAAATAACATGTAACAAATTTTATAATCAATTAGTCTTAACAGGTTAAAATAGTGATGGATTGATGGTGTATTTTAGATGTGTATAAAATTGTCTTCACTGAGACTTGGTTTGAGGATTGATAAAAACAATTTTCCTTTTGCTGGTTCCTTTTACAAGAACTTAGCTGGTATAAGTAAGTCCTGCAGCCGTGGTTTCGTCAATTCTTCTGTGATGAGGACCCTTCTCCACACAACTCGTCCAATGTAGGCGGTTAGTGTTGATTCCCTGCTTTTAACTCACAACTAATGACGTCGAAACTTTAGTCTTGCAGCTTCGTACTACGAACTTCAGAAAAATAAAAAGAACAAATGTCTCTGCTAAGTACACTGGGTTGGGAGATTAACAGGCGCATTGTCTCGCTGTGCACCCACCAATGTTAGCCTCTCTGAATAATTAAATTATTGAGTATACACAGCGTAATTCAGGGAAGATGATTAGAAATCACCAATATTTTTCTGTGTATTAAACTGGGAAAATATGTGTTTGTACAGCGCGAGTGCAATGATTTGTGTCTGAACTAAAATTAACAATTTACATATCTTACAAAATGATATAATACACTTGATGCACATGGGCTGTAATCATCTCTCATCCCTGAGAAATAATAATAAGAAAGCAAAGGATAGAGAACTAGCTGTGGGAGAGAAGGTGCTTCTTCTATTACCCGGCAGCAGTAACAAGTTGCAAATAGGATGGCAAGGTCCATATACAGTTCTAGAGAAGGTGTCTAGAACAAATTATAAAATTGACAAGAAGGAGAAAGAGAAAATCTATCATGTGAACCTTCTAAAGAAGTATTTAGACAGACAAATCCAGGAAGGAACACATTTACTGACCTTAGCTATCGCAACGGAAATGAAAAAGGAACCACTCACCTCACACGAGTACCCCCTAAAACCATGTGAAACACCGGCACAGGTGAAAGTCAGTAAGCACCTGACTAAAAATCAGAGGGAGCGGGTTCAACAGGTTCTGATTGAACATACAGACGTGTTAACGGATAAGCCTGGGCACACCAATTTGTTGGAATACGATATGAAGTTAATAGACCCAATACCCATCTGTATGAGAGCCTATTCTATTCCTTTCGCTAAGGAGAAAGCTTTGAAAGAGGAGATAGAGTATTTGTTGAAAGAAGGGATTATTTCTCACAGTGAATCTCCTTATAGCTCTAGTGTGGTTTTGCTGAGAAAACCCTCTGGGGAACAGCGTCTGTGCATAGATTACAGGAAACTGAATGCTGTCACAGAAAATCAGGTGGATCCCTTACCTGACACTACTCAACTATTTGCCAGGCTGAACAAGGCAAAATATTTTTCTAAGGTGGATCTTAGCAAAGGCTATTATCAAATTCCAGTAAAGCCTGAGGTTCGACCTTATTTAGCTTTTAGCACCTCGGAAGGACATTATGAGTTCAACATGTTACCGTTTGGGTTGAAAAATGCTCCGAGTGTGTTTTCAAGGATGATGCGAAAATTGTTAGATCCACTGAATAATCCATGCATCACTAATTTTATGGATGATATCCTCATCGCTACTGAAACGTTTGAGGAACACGTTAACTCTTTGACTATGTTGTTTGATAGACTCAGAGAGGCTAACTTGACTGCTAGACCAACAAAATGTTGTATTGGATGTAAAGAGTTGGAATTCTTGGGACATACCGTATATCAGGGTAGCATGACCCCTGACCCCAAGAACTTGGAGAAATTGCGAAGGACGCCGAGACCACAGACAAAGAATGATGTGAGGTCGTTGTGTGGATTTTATCAAAAGTACATTAAAAGTTTTAACTCTATATGTGCTCCTTTGACTGATTTAACCCGTAAGGGAGATCCTGATAAAATTGTTTGGTCCGCACAGTGTGAATTGGCTTACCAAGAGTTAAACAAAAACTCACTAGCAAGCCTATTTTAAAATTGCCTGATTTGACTCGGGAATTCGAGGTAAGAACGGACGCAAGCAATGTGGGCCTGGGGGCCACTTTGTTACAAAGGTCCGCTTCACCAAATGGGGAACTGAACCCAGTCGCTTATGCTAGCCGCAAGTTGAACAAAGCGGAACAAAACTACTCAACAAGCGAAAAAGAATGTCTAGCTCTAATCTGGGCTATAAAAAAGTTCCAGATCTATCTCTATGGTAGGACATTCGTGGTCCAAACGGATCATCAACCCCTCGTATTCTTATCACAGGCCAAGCATGAAAATGCTCGTTTATTAAGGTGGTCGTTGCTCATACAGCCTTATTCATTCACTATTGAATACATTCCCGGGTCACAGAATGTGGGTGCAGACTTTTTGAGTAGACATCCTGTTGACGAAAATCAGAGTATTCACAGGCCTGTTGAGCAAAGGTGATCTGTGTGTATCACTGATTATGAACTTGCATCAGTGCATGTTCTTAAGTGGGGAGATGTGTGATGATATACATTGATACACCGATCCCATTTGTAGTATTTGTATAGTTAAAATAATGTAGAAATAAAAATTAGTGGAGTTGTGAAGTTTCGTCTTCGCCAACGCCAGCAATCGTATGGATTTTAGCAGACAGTAATGAAGAATAAATAATACTATCTTTCCCTAACGTCCTTGAAACTATTTAGAACATTGGGACACGATCAATCCGGTTTTCATCGGGAGGGGAGAGACGGAAAATGTTACACTGACACGCGTTGGTTGGAAGCAAAAATTGAAAAATACGCGCGACATTGCTTTTGGCAGATTTGAAAATGCAACGAAAAGCCAATACTTGTTCGTTTCATAGGCACGCAGTTTGACATATATAACCACACACACATCGCAGTGTCTGCCAAGTAGCATATTTTTCTGACGTAACGACTTGTGGTTTCGGTTTGAACAACGGAGGAGAGGGGACAAAATGGCGTATTTATATAAAAGTAGAAATTGCCAAATAATATGGAAAATATATGGAATTCATTATTACTGGGAATGGGGCCATAAAACCTAAGTAGTTTGATAGAATATGATCTCCTGATAAATATTATGTTACAATTTTCAAAATTTGTCCCTTTAATACTGAAGATATTTACAAAATACTGTATTGGTTCGTACAGACTGACAAACAGACCCTCGTTTCTGCATTCACTATCGGTGACAATTTTTTGCACGCGTTGTTGAAAAGAAGCAGAAGAGGGAGGGTCAAAGTCCAAGTGGGGAGTTTGAAAGAGGGAGAGATATTATTGGGTGGCTCAAACTGAATATTGTTTTTGATAGTGTTAGGCCAAAAGGCAAGTCTATTTTTAACTAACGCCAAGATCGGACGGACCGACCGACAAAGGTACACCACTTTAGTGTGTAATTTTGGCTTTATTTTTCAAATTCAAATCAAAATTGGGGGTCGTCCGATCTCATTGGCCAACACATTTAATATTACTGAAAACTTAGAAGGCTTGTCGCCATTTGCAGAAATACTGTCCCTCAGCCAAGACGATGTACTGAAGTATGAATTTTAACTAAAATTAAAGTAAATACATAAACATTCATAGTCAAGCCGGCAGCAAAGCTGAATCTGTGCCATGGTCATCGTTCCTGTGTTTATTCATTGAGTTCGTGGTAAGGCAGAAATTATTTATGTTTTATTTAAAAATGTGAGTGAGAGATACTGCCAGATGATAAATATTACGACAGTAAGTACATTGTCGATGTCCCTAGCTGACTTCTGCATGTCCTAGAGGTTGGTTTATCTTATAACAAATTACCATAGATGTAGAATACACATGTTTTCTTAGGTGGTCAGGTGGAAACATATCACCCACCTTATTGTATGGAAAAAAGAGATTAATGATAATATGGCAGATACAGTGCAGCCATTAGAGGAGAGAAATGTGAAAAAACTGGTACACCTTACTATGTGGATGAGTTGGGTTGGTCAGATAGATGTGAAAAAACTGGTACTGGATGAGTTGGGTTGGTCAGGTCTTTTATTTTGCATGTATTATAATTTGTGGAAATAGTAGATTAAACATGATGTAAACAAGGAAACATAATTTCATGTTACAGAGTTTTTTTTGTCTGGCACTAGCCCAGTGCCAGATTTATGAGTGAAGAATTTGAGAAGACTTTGTATTCCAGTAGTGATAGGTGTACACGCTGTCTACCCTATTACTTTTGGACAAGTACAACAGTGGCCGTTGGCCGGAGTGACAACTGACAGCTACTACATGTGCTAGATAAGTATATAATCTGGCACATGATCGTTCATCAACGAAAATTAGTGTTTCCCTAACTGAAATAAATAAAACTATTTCCACCCAAGAAATTAAAATTAAAAGTTGTGAAATAAAGACATGGGAGTGATTACAGAATCCCGACCCGCCATCCAGTGCTAGTTTAACAGTAGTATTAGAAATATTTTAACACCATTATTAGATTTTAAAATATGTGTTTGGACATATTGTCCCTTTTGTGAAATTGCCTTGCATATATGTATATAAATTGATTTCCTTTGAGTTGAAAGTCCTGACCAGAAGAATACTAGGTTCAGGACAAAATAAAATTGTAAAAAATAGTTTAATACTAAAATTTCAAACACGGTGTTAGTTCATTTGATCATAGACATTAATATTTGTTTAAGTGTGTGTGTTTTAGTATTAAATTACCATCACATCACATGTTCATAACCCTAGACACTAGACGTAGTCATCATAATACTAGTAAAGAATAAGTCTGAATGAGATCATAAGGTGGTAGCAGAAAGGCTTCCTGAGAACTCACCCTAATAATTGTTATACTCAGGGGCCTTCACAGCTGACCTCATTCAGTACACTATAAATACATAACAACAACAGTTCATAACATCTAAATCCACCACATGGACACAGCAACTTAGGTTAGATGCTTTCGAATCACTTGGTCTGAAAATTTTTTAGTATTCTTCTTATGACGAGTGATCCGATTCCTTAGGTCTCCAGTCTTTGTAATTAAAAATGCGGATTTACTTTTAAGTTTCCCAAATACTCGGTCCTGGTCCTTTAAGTTTCCAGTCTTTGTATTTAAAATGCGGGTTTACGTTTAAGTCTCAAAGTTGCCCAAATACTTCGATTTGTCACTTATAATTTTGGAATTCTTAGTCCCATGTCTCTGGCTCCTGGGAGTTGTTAATTTGACGTTGCAATGCAGTCTGATTTGTGACTCCGATTTCGCTAGATTATATTGCCATTTCTCAGGTCAAGTCCCAGATTGTACTTTTAGACCAACTTGGCAATGAAAGTTAAAGTCTATTCCAGACCTCAAATCAAGCCAATGGTAAGCTCTTTAGAACGATATGGGTCGGGGTGTTAAATCATAATATGCCTCGCGTGTTTTAAAATATCACATTTTAAAATTTCAACGCGTGAGCTCTTTCTATTAAGGCAGTAACACTTCCGATTGCATCTTTAAGCAAACTCAAAAACAAATCTGTGAACTTATTACCTGTCTAGATGCCTTCCCACAATTATGTTTCCCCAGACAGATTATCGGTAATATTGGTAAAAAGATACGCCAGCGGAAACGATTACGCATTATCACCTGTGTTTTCGTGCATCCGCCAGACGGATAAATACGGATCGCCGGCAACACGGACAAACAATATGGCTTTCTTTCCGTACTTTTCCGGGTTGTATTGTTATGAGTGGTCGGGACCACCTTTGATCAACTCAGATCGTTACTAATCAAAGGTGGCTAAACGACGTGGGTGATAAACGTATTATCCGCTGACCTGTCTAATTAACCTCGATAATACTACAGTTCACCTGGTGAAACGTAAATAAGTATGGGAGCGGCTGGGAGAAAATGGAGGAGCATAAAATATGTCAAATAATAGGACGATGAAGGAGAGAGAGAGAAGGGCGAAAAAGTACATGCACAAATAATTTTGTGACAGTGCTTATTGTGTATATAACAAGTGGTCATAGTAGTTTAAGAATCAATCTGAACTGAAGGAACTATACGGTATTCTGAACTTTTGTATGAGCCTCCTTCAGTCTATGATCCGTATTGTTCTGTCTACCGTCTCTTTTTATTGTAGTACTGCTCTATTTTTTATTTTAATGAGGCGTCAAAATAAAAATCCTACCAAGATTTTTTACAGGATTCTTGTGACGCATAATGGAAATATAGCCTACAGTATCTGACAGCCCTGAAATCCCGTTAGCGATCTATGATTTACTTGTGAAAGGCAAACATTTTCCTGCCTGCTTTTACTCATTTTAATTCACGCCTCTTTTTCCTGAAACGTAAACAAACGGAAATATTGCCAACTTCCACGACCTGCCAGTCATAACAGGGAGCGAACCTGGTTTGTGTACATGAGTTTCTCACGCGAGCTGATCTGTCAATCATCGGATATCAGACAGATCGCACGTGGTGAAAAACCGGACCCTTTTTTAAGTAGTTGCATGGGCAAAAACATTTTCCCATGTACTCTTTGATGTTTGTACATACAGGGGGAGACAACACTTTGATCTCCAGAAGCGGGCAAATCTACTAGAACCCGTTATGCGGTTTAAGTCTCTGTTGTCGATTAGCAACGCCGACCGTGGAAACCTTTTATCGGGGAAAACGTAGTCTCCCAATTTCTGCTATGCGCTATAGTGTGAAAAATAACGTCATCTGTAGATCAGAGAGATCCTAATAACATGATGCATATAAACTGTGGCTCCTCAAACCAGTTATCAGTTGTTGCTCAGAATTTTGGATAGTCTAAACACGTCGTCTAGAACCATTGTGGAAGGTGTGTTAATAGCCTTCGTGGGGATTTCATTCGGATTTTCTTGTAATATAAATTTGTGCTTAAGTGTTAAAATGTGTTAAGTTTTACCATTATAATTCTCTGTGATCTACTAGCGTTAAAACTAGTGAAATAAAATAACGCGTAGATATTTCTTGCCAGTTGTTCAGTTTAATGTAATTTCATCACCCGCTTTCTCACACAAGAAGATACGGTTTAGCTGACTGAATTAATATGATATTCATTTACTGATAATGGACCATATTATTCACGTTTTATTTCATTTTGTGTAATTATATAAGTGACTAGTGTTTAATATCATACGACTAAACAAACAGGCGTCGACAATCTAATAGATATTAATGACAGGCGATATTTGTTAAGTGCGTGTATGGATAATTAACTAAAAATTGACATTGTGCGTTGATCGTTGACCGGGCCAGTAGGGGAAAGGCTGCATGCCTCAACCAAACCTGCACTCGCTAAGCGACGCGCGATAGAATAGGCTAAAGACACCGTGTGCCTTTTAACTTTAATCAGGACTGACGGAGATGATAAGAGATCGTCTTGCCCCCTTTCCTATATATATACGAGGGCTGTCCGGAAAAGAACCGGCCATAATTAATATTAGAAAAATCGTTTGTGCGACATCGATGTAACTTGGAAGCCAAAGAGAGTGGCCTGTTATGCACATACGTGTGCAATGTTGACGTTGCTGCACCAGTCTGTGCAACCGTTAAAGGCCGTTTAATGAGCACATGCACTGTGTGGTCGTCGCATTCAAAATGGCTGAACGAGTAGAGCAAAGAATCTGCATCAAATGTTGCGTCAAGCTTCAACATTCCTCCACGGAAACTATTATGATGATTCAGAAGGCTTTCGGAGACAATGCAATGAGTGCTACACAAAAAAGGTGTAGCACAAACGCTTCAAAGATGGTCGAGAATTCTGCTCTGGTAGCAGAATCCGCGTAACGAATTTTGCCACGACACGTCTCATACCCAGATCCTGGGTCAGAATCTCGGATACAATATTTTTCTGGAATTCCCAGATCTTTTTCTAGTTCTCGAACTGTCAGTCGCCGATCTTTGTTTATTGCAGCCCGTCCACGTTCAACATTTTCCGGTGTTCTGCTTGTTGCAGGCCTTCCAGAAACGAAATCACATTCAACAGATTCTCGATCATCTTTGAAGCGTTTGTGCCACACCTTTATTTGTGTAGCACTCATTGCATCGTCTCCAAAAGCATTCTGAATCATCATAATAGTTTCCTTGGAGGAATGTTGAAGCTTGACGCAAAATTTGATGCAGATTCTTTGCTCTTCTCGTCCAGCCATTTTGAATGCGACGACCACACAGTGCATGTGATCACTAAACGGCTTTTAACGGTCGCACAGACTGGTGCAGCAACGTCAATATTGCACACGTATGTGCATAACAGCCCACTCTATTTGGCTGCCAAGTTACATTGATGTCGCGCAAACAGTTTTTCTAATATTAATTATGACCGGTTCTTTTCCGGACAGCCCTCGTATATATATATATATATATATATATATATATATATATATATATATATATATATATATATATATATATATATATATATATATATATATATATATATATATATATATATATTGTTGAAGGACTTTCGTGTGTGGTTACTGGTTGTGTTGCTTGAATTCTGATCGTGCTAATATTCGTACGCGAATGGGGTGAACCTCACCTTTGGGTTGTCGTAATGCCTGAACTTGGCATCAAGATGTAAACAACTGTTCATCTTATTAACTCAGCAACTTGATATAAAATACATAATTCATAATGGTTGAATGGTGTAACGTGATTCAACGAATAATGCCTCCGGTTCGAGTCCTTCACAATTTAATATGGATTACACACATACATAAACAGTTCAATTCACACATGAGGTACATGCATCAATCAATCAATAGCGTAGACTGCTGTTTTACATGTCAATGTCCGTTTAAGGATACAATGCAGTAATTGTCGTCAGAACATCACAGCTATATGCACGCGCAGATAGAATGGCTACCTGCCGACAGTGAGACTGTGAGTCTAATTACTTCGTCTAAAGTAGACGATTATCTTTCTCCTTCCAAGGATTTAGTTAATCACTAACCTCCATAAGTTTCCTCTCATGTAGAGTTCTAGGACTGACCCTGGTCCATCATAATGCACATATAAATGGCTATATCATGCCATTGAATTGGAAGGTTAACAAAACGCAGCTATTCAGCTTGGCGGTCAAGTAACAAAGGGTAGCGTCTCCTAGTTACCGACTGTGTCCCAAACAACGCTAGACACGTCATAATCGATCGTGTATGGAGCGTTCAATAATTGAAACATCTATCGCAATATATTAAATGTCTTAACCTTTACATTTGCACGTCCGCTAACCTTTAGCAGACGGCGTTAATATCATATACCGTAACAATTCCCTGTACACCGGGGAAAAAAAAAATCGATAGATTTTTTTTCAAGATCTATCCGACTTAACAATTTTTCAAAAAAAAAAAAAATTTAACACAATCGTGACATATGGCCGACGATGTTCTGAGTAGAACCGTGTCGCGGTCATGTCAACTAACTATTTGTCATAGTCATCTAACATTAATCACATTATATATCAATATTATACATATTATTATATCAACTAAATAAAATGTCCAATGTTAATAATAGTGAATGATAGAATTAAATTAAAGTAAGGTCTGTCGTATTAGTATGTCATATAGGAATTAATTTGACTAATTAAAATTAAATTAATTAATTAAACTAAGAGTTAAATTATTAAGATTCTAATATAACGCGATGTTATGAGAGAAGAAAAGACAAAATAAGTGAGAAGAAATAGAAAGAAATTCGAATATAAGTTTAACTTAATTGGGTGTGTTAAGTGTTAGTGAATAATAACTATCTAATTTAACTAACTAAATAACGTATAGGTACATTAAAAAAAATATTAATCTAATACTTGTGTGAGATTTATTTTCTCTTTTCATAATTTCTTCTTTTTATATTTCGTTCTCTTTTTTTTTTTGTTCTTTCATTTCATTTTTTTCTCACATTTCATTTTATTGATAATAATTCAATTAAGAAGTTAAGTTAACTAATTAATTAGTATAGGATATGATGATCCATCCGTAGTCTTGATCCTGATGAATTCTTTTAGGCAAAAATGTTCAAACGTTTACGTTGGAAAGAAATGTCATTTATCCCAGCATCCAAGAATTAAGTGCACATAGGATAATAAGTTCGACTTGTCGTCAGATATTGTTCCATGATTGTTCAACGAATATTCATATATTGTGTATGGACGTTAGACGAAGTTTCAATGTCAATATGTATACCTTGATTGTCTTTAGTTCAATTCTGTGATGCATATAGTGTTTATAAATATTAAATTGAAGGCAAGGTTAGTTCCCTTATAGTTGATACTTCGTTATATCCAATTTAGTGATGATTGACGTGTTTTAGGGATGCCAATGTTGATCATTCGTCGTCAATAGGATTACGTGACAACGCATCAGCCACAATATTTTCAGTGCCAGGAATATGTTCAATGGAGAATTCAAATGGCTGTAGGATGATTGCATATCTGGCGAGTTTTTGGCTCTTGTGGTTAGATCGACGCAAAGATGCTACAGCACGTTGGTCGGTTTGTATGGTGAATGGAGCACCAAGCAAAAACTTTTCAAGTTTAGTTATTGCCCATATGACTGATAAAAGTTCCTTGTCCACTGTGGAATACTTTGTTTCTGCCGGCTTTAGCTTTCTTGAAATATATAAGGTAGGATGTAGAACGCCATCATGGTTCTGGAGCAGGCATGCACCAATGCCGTAGTTACTAGCATCTGTTCGTAAGAAAAATCTTTTGGAAGCATCGGGAAGTCTTAAAATTGGTTCATGCGAGAACAAATTTATAATTTTGTTGAAAGTTTCATTGCATATACCAGTCCATGTCACCTTCACCGGCATGTCTTTTTTTAACAATGAAGACAATACAGCCGTGATGGATGACAAGTTTGGTATGAATCTACTGTAATATTGAACAAGTCCTAACAAACTCCTGACCTGTTTCTTCGTCTGAGGAACTGCTATGTTTAGAATTTTGGAGACCGTACTAGGTAACGTTCGGATATATCCCGATCCAATGATATGTCCCAAAAAGGTTATCTCATTACACGCGATCTGCACCTTTGTAGGTTTAGCAGTTAGATGATAATTCCTTAGAGTGTCGAAAACATATCTAAGTCCCGAAACATGTTCCTCAAACGACGAACTAAACAAGCATATGTCGTCAATATATGTAATAACGTCTGGTCTACCTGATAAAATTTGTCGCATCAGGCGAATGAAGGTAGCTGGCGCATTAACAAGCCCAAACGGCATCACATTCCACTGGTATAGACCTTGTGGAGTGGAAAATGCGGTGTAGTACTTAGCCTTTTCGGTCAGTGGTATCTGCCAATAACCTTTAGTTAAGTCTATCTTACTAAATATAGTTGCGTTGGATAGACGTGGCAGTAAGTCGTCGATAAGTGGATGTGGTTCGCTGTCAACTATAGTCTTAGCATTTAATTTTCTATAGTCAACACATAGTCTGATGTTATTGTCCTTCTTCCGGACAATCACTAATGGAGAAGAGAATGGCGAATTACTAGTCTCAATGATTCCCAGAGACAACATCTGTTCAAGTTCCTTAGTAGTTTTAGCAAGGAAATGTAAAGGAACCGAATAGGGATGTACACGAATAGGTGTATCATCATTGAGAGTAATGTCATGACTAATAGCCGATGTGCGACCCGGGACGTCGGTCAACACATCTGGATAAGATTGTAATAGATTAGCAATCTGTAGACGCTGTTGCGGTGTAACCGTTGAAGAGATGGTTACATCCCGCCAAGATTCAGTAGGTTGAACTACTGGTACCGGTAACGGTAACTGTACCTCAGGAAAAGAAGATTCTTCTTCCTGGATGACAGATAAGTTGGAATAATAACAAGTAGATACTGTGTTGTCATCTAGTTCATGAAAAATTGACTGTAAGTGTTCAGGACGTGTATGAAATTGCTTGAGCATGTTAATATGAAATATCTTTTTGTGTCCCTTGATATCTAAGACGTAATCAACGTCGGAAATTTTATCAATGACTTTGTAAGGACCATTCCAAGATATCAATAATTTATTGTTATTGTGAGGAAGTAACACATAAGCCTCATCGCCTGGGATAATTGGCGTAATCGTCGAGACCTATTTTGTAGAGATCGAGCCTTAGCTTTTGCAGCCTCAGAAGAAGCTGTTGCCAACTGGCAAGACTCAATAATGTTCTTCCGAAGATTAATCACATACTCGTAAGATGACTGAGTGTCCTGAGTCATCTCCTCGTCAATTAATAAGTCTTTTATTAGTCCCATAGGACCTCTTGGGGGAGCACCAAAAACTAATTCAAAGGGAGAGAAGCCAGTTTGTTCATGCGGTACCTCCCGATAAGCAAATAGAACAGCTGGGAGTGCTCTGTCCCAGTCATGAGGGTGCTTAGCAGTAACCTTATGTAGTAGTTGTTTAAGTGTACGGTTAAGTCTTTCAACCGCACCATTACTCATAGGATGATAAATACTACTTAAATTCCTATCAATGTTCCAAGTTTTCATGACTTCCTTCATGGTGTCAGATATGAACTGTGACCCATGGTCTGATAAAAGTTTTCTAGGAAACCCTATTCTAGAAAAGATGAGATGTAGTGCATCAGCTACATCTGTGGTAGTGGTGGTTTTTAATGGGATAGCTTCTGGCCATCGTGTGCACAAATCAATGCACGTAAGGACGAATCTATGTCCTCTGGCCGATGGTAGCAATGGACCAATAATATCTATGGCCATCTTGTCAAACGGTCTTACTGAGATATCGCAAGCCTGAATAGGCGCCGTGTGAAAAGCTCCACGTGCTTTCACTTCTTGGCATGTAGTACAGGAACGTACATACTGCGAAATATCTCTTGACACTCCTGGCCAAAAGAATGAAGACAGTACTCGAGATCGTGCTCGAGTATATCCCATATGTCCAGCACAATGTGAGTCATGTGCATGTTGAAGAATGTACCGTCTAAAAGTATACGGGACCATAACTTGTTGTTTCATTTGTGATTTGTCATTAAAACATCTAATCAATATGTCATTTTTAATAACAAACCAATGTTTGTTATTATTACCTGAGGATAGATTGTCAACTTTATCAACCAGCTTAAAAATTTTTTTTAAAGATTTATCCTCTTTTTGTTTGGTTGCAAATGTTTCCCTGTCAATAGGTGAATTGACTACAAACTCCTCTTGGTTGTCTGCATCCATCTTATTATCACTAAATTTCTCCATGAGTTGAGTCTGCGCTCTAGTCGTCACGGCGTTTCCAGTGCATAGGTTATGTTTCTCCCATTCTATGATCTCATCTGGAGTACAATCTTTACTGCCGTGTATACGACCAACCATCAGATCAGCTATAGGCTTTTTTAGCATACATACTTTTACATTCCCTGTGAAAAAGGGTGTTCTAATATGAACAATAGCTGTGGGGTAAAACTCAATAGTTCCACCAAATGTCATGCAGCGTACATATTCTCCTGTCGCACAGCTAGGATGTACCAGCGACTGACGTATACCAATCGTCGTGGATCCTGAATCCCTCAGCACTGAGACGACGGATCCATTAACTAATCCCCTGTTAAAAATTAGTAAGCCTGTTCCATCGTTGACTGCAAGACCTACCTCTGGTGTAATATGTCCGCAGTTAAGCACTGTTTCTTTCGCCTTCTGAAAAATTAGATTGCATTGTTGGCAACTATTTGCCACATTATAATTAATAGCAAAACATGCAGCAGAAGACTGTGTTGTATTATTGTCAAGTGGGACCTGAGCTATAGGGGTAGTATTATTTGTAACTGCCGCCCCTGTATTATGGTTGTAATGAGATGATCCCCGAGAATGAGATCGATTCCGAGTATAATTGTTAGAATTATCTCGTCGTCCTCTATAGTAACTATTATCTCGATGTCTCGAGCCATGATTATTACCATTCCAGTTATTGTTATTATTGGGAGTATGTGATCGATTATAATTAGTGTTATGTTGACCATTGTGGTAGTTTGTTTGAGGTGAATAATTTCTATCTCGTGATCTACCTCTGTTGAACTCATTTTTATTGTTGAAATCATTATTATGTCCCTTCTGAAAGTTAACATTGTGATTTCTTTGGAACCTACTTCTGTCTACACTGTGATGTCTTTGTTTGTTATTATGATTGGAGGCCATATTAGACGCCACAGGTAGAGGTTCTCTTAATGAGGAGTTAGAAATGGTTGCATTCGGATGTGCCGAACAGTAGTTTAAAGAAATTTTTTCTAACTCGTCGATAGTACCTGTTTTACGCTCCTGCAAATATGCAAAAAATGGCTGGCTAACCGAAGATAATACCTTATCCCGTAGTAGTAAATCAACTAATTTGTCGTATGATTTGTTGACTTCTGCCAGTTCAACCCATCTATTAAATGTATTGCGTATGTTCGCAATGAATCCTGCAAAATCTTTTGGAGATTCAGGTAAAATTCCCTTAAATTTCAACCTACAGTGTTCCTCGTCCAGGTGAAACCTTCGTAAAAGCAAGGACTTAATAGCACCGTAGTTATTTGCTATTGATGGGTCAGCATTTTGAGAAGCCGTCAATGGTTCTCCAACCAAGAATTCATTTAACTTGAGTACCCATGACTCTTCAGGCAAATGATTTGTTTTGCAAGTCTGTTCAAAACGTGACAGGAACGATGAAAGGTCGTCCACGTTTAAGTTGAGAGTGGGTAATTTAAAGTTGTAGAAATGTTTAGTTTGGCTGGATGACGATCCATTTTGTGCGTTATTATTCTGGTTTGCATCAGCACTTTGTGCTTGTAATCTTGCTGTCTCCAATTTAATACGCGCCAATTCCATTTCTTGTTGTAAAATAATTTCCTCTCGTTTCAATTTATTCTCTTCTTCCTGTTTGGTAATTGCTCTTTGCTCTTCTCTTTCACGTTGAGCAATCTCTCTTAATCTATTTTCCTTGGCAATTTGCTTCATCTCACGTTCCTCCTCCTCTTTCTTTAATGCAGCCTGTTGCGTGCATATTTTGACGCACATATTACAAAAATCGATATGGCTATTTAATATGGGAAAAATATAGACATTCATTCATTTGTGTATGAAAATGCTGTCTATGGTAAAAGCGAGAGAATCCATGTTTGATTCACACTTTTGATTATAGGAGTAATCGTTCTGGATATTGATCCGGCGCAAGGATATTGCGCTTACGTTTGTACTTATTTTTTAGGGCCAGAAAATATATTAATTTGCTTATTGTGTTTATGGCCTGAATTCATATGTATTACATATTATTAGTACAAGTAGAATCAGTCCTATATTGTATATTTTGGATGGGTAGGAGGGACTAGATTCTTGTTATTCCGGTCTAGCGGAAGTATGAGTTGTCTTGACAAGTCGTGATGAGTTCCGATGTACCGTGATAATGGCGGGTACGCATTTTTCAAAGGGCTGGTAGATTCTTAAGGAAATATGATTCATGAAGTGGTTTTTCTTCTAAAGGAGATGGTATCTCTACTATAGTTTATGTTAGAGACTCTCCTAAGGTACGGTACAATGTATAATTCGGACTCCATGTATTGCCAGACCCTATATTGATGATCTCATGTCGATTCGACCTAGATGGAACATTGTGCTTCGTATCGCTAGGGTCGTGTTTTGTATCGACGAAGATGACAGACTTTCCTGCAGCGGTTATGGCTACGTGAATTAACCTGATCACCGTAGAGCTGTATGGAAACATTTATGAAATCATTTATATACCCATTATAAATTAACTCTGGCTTATATTCTCCTTCCTATGAATGAGTGAACGACAACTCAGGGAGGCAGCCATGTTAGATTTCGGTCATCATATGTTTTGATCACTGCCAAGAGAACAGATTATTTATCCTATTATCGGACAGTGACAGGGAGATCTCAATCTTGCTAGAAACCCCCTCTTTCGTGGTTTCATAATATATGCTACAAACTATGGACGTCAAGTAACTTTAGTTATTTACCGATCTGCCTTCACTGACGCGTTTAGTCAGATAGGGGGATGCGGCCATAATGTATCATGACAATTGAACTTTTGATGTACTGCCCATTATTTCTGAATGTGTCATGACTTCAGATCTGCTATGTATACCTACAAATTGATATGTCAACATACCATGATGTACTCGTATGTCCCAGTGTGTACGTCT
This sequence comes from Oreohelix idahoensis, assembly GCA_024509875.1. Lineage (NCBI taxonomy): Eukaryota > Metazoa > Mollusca > Gastropoda > Stylommatophora > Oreohelicidae > Oreohelix > Oreohelix idahoensis. The sequence continues at coordinate 182,392 of JAMPIV010008043.1, read as the reverse complement.
GAATAAATTGAGTAAACAAAGATTCCAGCAGTCTGCATTGGTGCCTTGTAGACACAAGTGTATGAGTGGTTATATTGGTCAGCACACGAACAGTACACCATTCGCGGTAATCACACTCTACACTTCTACTTCATACATACACCATCCTGCGTCGGTTGGAGTGACCAAGTTTAGGGCCTGCTTCCCCTGGAGCCTTTGCCTTCCCTAACTCAGGACTAGGGTGAGTTACCCATTTACAGCTGGGTAGACTGGAGCATGCCTGATCTCAACAACACACCACTCTTCCTTACAGAGCATACAGACTGACACTTTACAGAGTGGAAAGAAGAAAAGAAACTTTACACAACCTTTTGTTCCTCTATTTCTGCTTTATGTTTTTCCAGTTCTGCCTCAGCAAACTGACGAAGTTCTTGAGATTTATAAACATATTCCTTACCAATTTTAACGAAATGGTCTATAGTAAGCATTTTGACTTTTATCTGGTAAGTAATTATTGGTAATTACTGATTAAAATAGTCAATAGTAGCTTCAGAGTAATTATTATACTTACTCAACTTAGGAATATTCAATATAAATAATCACAATAGTACTGAACTCTAATGTCTAAGTTCAACTAATAGACAATATTTTGTAACAATATTGTATCTAAGTACTAACTATATCATAAATAGTTATGATATCTGTTAACTATAAGGTAATTACATCACACAATTAATCTTAATATCCAATAATGTTGGGTATGATTCCTAGTAATTATATTGTTCAATGTACTAAGTCACTCTCTTAGTACCAGAAAAGTATATTAAATAATATACAAAGGGGTCTGTCACCTCAAAGGTAGACTATAAGATTATTTTATTTGGTCAATATATATATTATATTATTATGCCCTAGGCATCTCTTATAAATTGCAGTGCTAATTTCTTGGACTATCACTGCATAATTATGCAATGTCCCATATTAACCTTAAATGTCAGAAAAAATTAATTAAATTAAATTACAATTGTATTATTGAATATAATGTTATATTATTAATGTAGCATTTAATATATATCATGAGGACAAACAAAACAATGATGCAACTAAAGGGTACAAACAATGTCAAGACGCAAACAAGACATTTTCACAATTAAAAATGAATTTATGAACTAAATAAAACAAGCGGAAGTGTCACACGGAAAACGAAGGGTCAAAGATTGACCCGAGGTCAACTTAATATGCAAAGTACACAAAAAAAAATGACTGCAAAAAATGATGACATCACAGGACTCCTAACGGACGAACATTTAACAATCATAAAATAAATTGATAGTAAGAGTAGACTGGACGAAATAGTTAACGAACATGATACAAAACTGAATAAAATTGTGAACTGAGTACGAATAAAATACACCAGTTATCTACGGAACGGTACAGCTAACACAAATCGTCAAACGACAGCAGATTTGGACAGACAGTCCAATGGCAAACCTCAATGGGGCTTCCAAAAGTGCAATCGTTTAACTGCCCTAAGAAACAACCGAAATCAATTCAGGCATCGTGAGAGCCACAGAATCTAATTTCGGTTCATCCTCTCTACCGCCCACTAATTAACAACACATTAAAACAACCCAAAAAATACATGAAACACATTCAGAAAAGACATGCCTATGCAGGCAAAAGGCATGGACTCAGTACTACTGTTTGCAATGACGACAGTTTAAACAGCTAGACTTATCTTTTCCGTTGCTTAGATCAGTGCTAGAGGTCGTCAACAGCTAGGCTAATGCCCCTGACTGTCTGCTCCTGTAGTCCATATCGTGTGTTTGCTTCAATGGCTCATGTTTCCCCTGGTTAGACTTAGAAACGGCTTTGGTTTCTCCGACAGTTCACCTACACGACTTTCGGTGACGTCACGTTGTTAGGCATTATAATGAGTACTGCGTCATCTTTGACTGGATCATGTGATCGAAAATTGATCGTAAATATTTGTGGTTAACATGTGCGTAAGGAACAGAAGTTTGTTTCTTTTTTCTGTCGTTCCCCGCATTCGGCCGCCACTTTTGTTGAAGGAATTTCGTGTGTGGTTACTGGTTGTGTTGCTTGAATTCTGATCGTGCTAATATTCGTACGCGAATGGGGTGAACCTCACCTTTGGGTTGTCGTAATGCCTGAACTTGGCATCAAGATGTAAACAACTGTTCATCTTATTAACTCAGCAACTTGATATAAAATACATAATTCATAATGGTTGAATGGTGTAACGTGATTCAACGAATAATGCCTCCGGTTCGAGTCCTTCACAATTTAATATGGATTACACACATACATAAACAGTTCAATTCACACATGAGGTACATGCATCAATCAATCAATAGCGTAGACTGCTGTTTTACATGTCAATGTCCGTTTAAGGATACAATGCAGTAATTGTCGTCAGAACATCACAGCTATATGCACGCGCAGATAGAATGGCTACCTGCCGACAGTGAGACTGTGAGTCTAATTACTTCGTCTAAAGTAGACGATTATCTTTCTCCTTCCAAGGATTTAGTTAATCACTAACCTCCATAAGTTTCCTCTCATGTAGAGTTCTAGGACTGACCCTGGTCCATCATAATGCACATATAAATGGCTATATCATGCCATTAAATTGGAAGGTTAACAAAACGCAGCTATTCAGCTTGGCGGTCAAGTAACAAAGGGTAGCGTCTCCTAGTTACCGACTGTGTCCCAAACAACGCTAGACACGTCATAATCGATCGTGTATGGAGCGTTCAATAATTGAAACATCTATCGCAATATATTAAATGTCTTAACCTTTACATTTGCACGTCCGCTAACCTTTAGCAGACGGCGTTAATATCATATACCGTAACATATATATATATATATATATATATATATATATATATATAGATATATATATATATATATATATATATATATATATATATATATATATATATATATATAATAATAATAATAATAATAGCCCCTTCAGTCATAACTGACTATGGGAATGCGCCCCTGAGGTGACAGCCCTCAGCTGCTTATTTTCCTGGTGCTCCTTTCGACGTTTTCTCCTCACCTCTGCTTCTTGTGTGAGCCTCTCTTCGCCCAATCTGAGGTGGCGCCGTAAATAGCATCGCCACTTAGTGCGATCGGCAGCTTCATCCTCCCATGTTGCTGGATCCATGTCCAGTGCCCTCATATCTCTCTTGCACATATCTTTGAACCTCAGCTGTGGTCGCCCAACTGTTCTCTTGCCATCTGCTAATTGTCCGTAGAAGATATCTTTTGGGATGCGACCATCTTCCATGCGGCGAACATGGCCAAGCCAGCGAAGTCTGCGCTGTCTAAGAAGCGTATACATACTTTGAAGGCCAGCACGTGACAACACCTCGACATTTGTCACTTTATCTTTCCACGAGATGCCGAGGATGCGGCGTAGACACCGCAAATGGAAGGTATTGAGCCTTCTTTCTTGCTTAGCATAGGTCGTCCAGGTCTCGCTGCCATATAGGAGTGTGCTGGTGACGCAGGCATTATATACCGCAGCTTTGGACTTCATTGTGAGTTTAGAGTTTCCCCAAACACGCGATGTAAGGCGGGCAAAGGTAGCTGCAGCTTTGCCAATGCGGCTGTCGATTTCTGTATCCAGTGAGAGTTTGTCATTGATGGTAGACCCTAGGTATGTGAAGTGGTGCACCACTGCCAATTCATAGTTATCGATAGTGATAACTGGTGCAGCACCCACATCCTGACTCAGCACATTCGTTTTCTTTAGACTTATTGTGAGGCCAAAGTCCTTGCATGCTTTAGTAAAGCGATTCATCAAGCTCTGAAGCTCCTGTTGGCTTTGAGTGACGACTGCAGCATCATCAGCGAACAACAAGTCTCTTATAGTGACCCTTCTGATTTTTGTTTTTGCCTTCAGCCTTGAAAGATTAAACAGACGGCCATCTGACCTAGTGTGAAGACATATTCCTTCAGTTGCATCTCTGAATGCATGTTTCAAGAGTAAGGCAAAGAAGATTCCGAAGAGGGTCGGAGCCAGAACACAGCCTTGTTTAACGCCACTTCGTATATCAAAGGGCTGTGACGTGCTTCCAGCATATTGGACTGTTCCCTTCATGCCGTCATGGAATGACTTTATCATTTCCAGCATTTTAGAAGGGCAGCCTATTTTCAGGAGGATTTTAAAGAGTCCATCCCTACTAACCAGGTCGAATGCTTTTGTGAGGTCTATAAAGGCGATATATAATGGTCTTTTCTGCTCTCTTGATTTTTCCTGAAGCTGGCGGAGAGAGAAGATCATGTCTGTTGTTGATCTGTCAGCTCGGAATCCACACTGTGACTCTGGATATATGCGCTCAGCTAACTTGTATAGTCGCATTAAGATGACTTTGGCAAAAACCTTACCAACAATACTAAGAAGAGAGATGCCTCTGTAGTTATTGCAATCACTTCTATATATATATATATATATATATATATATATATAAATATATATATATATATATATATATATATATATATATATATATATAAGTAGAGTTATAATACTAGCATTTTTTTATAATGTTTCTCTATTCTTAAGCAGACCTGATCAAACGGCGACCAGCGGTCTATAGTGGTGTATTTTGATCCTTTTTCTTCATTTACTGATTGAATTAATGTGGTCTTCTTCTTGGCTTACATGTCCCCAAGTTCATTTGTGAACAGGATTGGCCAAAGAGACACATAAACATTTTAAATAGTAAAGTTAACTGGACTTACAAATACCCAGATATTTTTTTTCAACTTCATCAGCCCACTGTGGCGTAATACCAATAACATTTCTATCTGACTTTTGACAGTCGTATCATCGGATTTATCCAGCAAGTTATGCTGTTTCAAAATCGGCAGTCACCACAGAGCCAGCCGATATGATTTATCATCATCATCAATTAACAATCGTAAACGATTTTAGCAATTAGAGTTTTTTTTTCAAATACTAGAAAAATTCTTTCACTGTTTGCGGTGATTACCAGATCTCGGTTCTACATTAACTATTCGAGGTGACATTTGTTGATCCAGGAATACACCACCAAATTTGGCGTCCCCCTCCTAAAAATCTTATTTGTTATAGAGGGTGGACTGGGGCCGACCTGGATAATACACTTGACACTTTATATATTCAGTCACCATTGTAATTCCAAAGGGATATCACCAGAATAGGGTTAGCGTGATTGATGTGGCCACGTATGACAGAGAGAGCGAATATTTTCTTAGTTACAGAAACTGCATCATCATTTATTTTCTTTGTTTCAATATTGTTTACTTTACGGGATAGCATTTAGTAGGAACATTGTTCTTTTCTTTACTGTCTATTCTGTAACATAGTGCTAACCTTTGACCTTTGGGGTTATTAACTTGTTGGGTTCTTTTTCTCAATAAGGGGGAGGGCACATGAACTCTGATATTTTCTATGTATGTAATTATGATTTTATTTGATCTTTCTTCAGATATTCGATGCTGTAAAGTTTAAATGATAATAAACAACAAAAGAACTTACCTTTGTGTGTTGGTCAAACCCATACCTAATTTACCATAGTTTTCACGTTTGTGTGTCTTGTTGTCACAAAATTGTGTGTGTGTAGTTAAACGTATATTTACAGATATATGGAAGTATAAGATTGTCTTGTACTAAAAGATAGTCGTATTGATAGGCTGGACTAGAGAAACTACTCATTCCAGAGACAGATCTTCTCCTTAAACTATTCACTCGTGAAAATCTATTCTCACACCTTTACTTCTCACGTACATATCACCATCCACTCTACTCAGGCGGGACCATAAATATTTTCCAAACCTATCTTCATTTACGACAATCCTCAGTGACGGTAGGGATTTACATGATTGTGACTTCGGATGTGTCCCCTTTCCTAATTAACCGGCCTTGTGACGTTATTAGTTGCTCCCCTTTTCGTATTCTCTCTCTCTCTCTATCATTGTCTACTTATTTCTCATTTTCGGAGCACAGAAATACGTTCCCAGTCACTTGTTTATTTTTCTTCCTGTAATAATTCGTCATGTCTGTTTACCTGATCATCCCTGCTGGGAGAGTAGACAGGTGATGTAATATTGATCAACAGTCATGTTGGTAAAATTCACGTGTACCAGACATTGGTAGCCAGATTAACACGAAGATCACTCTGCAGCTTGGTTATCGCGGATATGGCAATTGTAACTTCCTAATTTCTCTCGTGGAGAGAACACAACCCAGATGTTCACATGATGAATGTTTGTTTGCACAGGTACAGGGCAGTAAATTATCCAGGTGGTGACCTATTACAGACACGCACCTGAACAACGCAATGTTGTAATACGTTTCCGGGAAGACTATATTTGTGATATTGTAAGAAGTCGTAAGTGTAAACATTACGATAACAATTCCTTATATGGAATGTGACTTTTTAAAAATCACACAGAATTTTCTTATGAGGAAATTGTTGGGATAAACTCCATCATAACACGCATGATTGAATACAATTGGCTGGGCAATTCTAGATGTTATAAACAGCACTTCTGATTGGAGCCTGGTCAAATAGTAACAACAACGTTCGTGGGACGAAAATAAAGGAAAAGGAAAGGATCCCGTTACATTGAGACATATTGGGAATATAGTGTTAGGCACATACTGTCTTGACCATCGGCACACTAGGGGTGATATGGGACGCAAGCTGCAATATAATCTGACACTTTCGCCGGTTTAGAGCACTGGAAAACTCACCTCGTAAAGAAGACAGCCAGCTAGCCAGAGTATAGAATGGGATCAGAATTCCATTTATTAAGCATTTTTGGACGTATATCTCAGGAAAACTCTACCTACATTAACACGGAAAGCCGGAATCCTAGGAATATCAACACAGAGTCATAGTGGAAGCCTAATGTAAAGTATTACCCCAGACCGCGTGTAAGAGGAATCTTAAACAAGGTACCTTAACTATTTCTCTCAGCCAGGAGTCAGTATTCCCAATTGCGGTGAGTTGTACATTTTTAAATTCTATATTTTGCATTTATTAATATGTGAAAATTGCTAGTGGATGTCCAAGTCATATGAGACTGGTAACCTCAGCATATAGAATGATGGTTTCATGAACCACCACTGCATGAGCTGGTGACTGCTTCATGCGGGTTTCTCATAGAGAACCAAAAGCAGAGGTAGTCCCAAGATCCATCAGGAGCAGGGAGTGGATGATGATAGAACTGATGTACATACTTATTACATTATTCGCCTTTTCAACCAGTGCAAATGTAAAAATATTCAATAAAAATGTAATGAATGTTATCCCCTCACTGGGTTTAATATTAATGCTCATAGATGGTAAAATTCTGAGGTAGGTGGGATAGTGGAACGAAAAAAGGGGGGTGGGTGAGGGGCCACATGATTATGTGGCAGGAAACCAATACTCAGGAGGGGATTTGTTTCTCTTCTTTCGTGATATTTGTCAGTGGTACCAGTTGAAGCTATCTCTGGAACAAAGTGTGTGGTATACGTGGCCTGTTGCAAGCGCTAGACACCATCATCAGACGGATCTTGAAGATGCTGAACCAGCTTCGTGATTACTCCCTGATTTTTCTTGGAACGTGTCACAACTTCCAGACTTGACCAGTGACGAGAGTGCATCAGTCCATAATCTGCAAAAAACCAAACATCGCAAACAGCAAACTTACTGGCAGCTAAGTACAAACTTAAAAGCTGCCAAGTGAACTTTCAGACAATTCCCTCAATATCCAAAACATCACCCTGTGATGATTACTTTTTTAAAAAGAAATATTCATTTTACACTGTTAAATATAATTGATTATTAAATTTGTCATTTGTATATATACAAATTTATAGTTGATTTAATCCTTTGATTGTACTGCACCCGTATGTCTCAGTCACCTTAAATACACATAAAACAGAGTACTTAATTAATACTGCACTGAATTAAATCATACAATATTTCTCTTCACAAAAGTTGTCCGGCAGATAATACGTTAACTGTGCTAAGAGACATTCAGCAATGTTCTTGATTTCTGAATATCAAGGTAGAAGCATCATCATCTTTCTATTTGCATCTCTGCCAAGAGTAATCTTATATGAAAGTAGACACCTTTGAGGACCCACATTAAATACTCTAAGTTTTGGCCATTGCTGGACCATCCCTGCAAAGCAAAGTAGAGGCAACCCGTGACAGGCCTCTAAATTTCTTAGATTTGAAGCTCATTCAGAACCAGTTTATAAGTTTATTAAAGCATGTTGTAATTCTTTGGGCCTGGTATTTATCTGATGTTGGAATTGTTGTGCCATCCATGAATGCATGAAGTATTGGTATCTGACACCCTCCACAAAGCTCTTGACCACTTGCACATTTTTCAGAGGAGAATTACCTGCATAGCGATTACAAATAATAACGGTAAATGGGTACATCTCATTGTTATTCCAGCTTACAGGTCAATCCATCATGTCGTTTATTCTCTTGTTGAAAACCTGACTACTTACTTACTTACTTACTTAGTCGTTCCCCTTCTACCGTGAGGTGTAGAGGTTTGGAAGAGAGAGCGCCAGACGATTCTATCGGCTGTCTTCCTCCTGGCCTGGTTCCATTCTAGTCCTCGGTCCTTCAAAGATTGTCTAATGTTGTCCTCCCAGCGGACTCTGGGTCGTCCTCAGGGTCTGGATCCTTGGCTCTTTGTTTCCCATGCTTGTCGTGGTAGCCGATCTTCTCCCATTCTGCAGACATGGCCAAACCATCTTAGTTGGGACTGTTCTATTTGGGTCTGTAGGGGGTGGCATTTTAGGCCTTGACGTATCGTCTGGTTGCGTACCATGTCTCTTCTTGTTACTTCAACCACCTTCCTCAGATACCTCATTTCTGAGGTTTGGATCTGGCTTTTATGGGTTGTAGTCATTGCCCATGACTCGCATCCATATGTCAAGACTGGGACATAGGTGGAGCGGTATACAGCCATCTTCGTTTTCTTACCAACCTCTCTCTTGCTGAGGAATCCTCGATTTATGGCCTGAAAAAGTCTCCCAGCTGCTGCTTTTCGAGTGGCCAACTCTTCTTTGATGCCTCCCTTTCGGTCTATAATAGCTCCGAGGTATTTAAAGTGGTCGACCTGCTCCAGGACCTGTTCTCCCAGCTTAATCCGATGTCTTCTTTCTTCTCGTGATATCACCATGGATTTTGTTTTAGAGCTGCTTATGACCATCCCTCTCTTCTCCAGCTCTTCCTTCCAGACTTGCAGGTTGGATTGGAGATGTGCCTCTGATTAGCAATCAGGGCAACATCATCAGCAAATGCCAGCTCTGAAATATAGACCTGTCTCATCTTCCAGTACCCCACCGAATACTTTCTTGCTCTCTCCTTACATGCCTTGATGACATCGTCCATAAGGAGTATGAAGAGGTAAGGTGATAGGATATCACCTTGTCTTACACCAGTGGTGGTCCTGAACTCTTCTGACTTATGGTTTGCTGTCCTCACATAATTTCTGCAAGACTTGTAGAAGCTCTGTATAGCATGAATCAGAGGTGCTGGAATATTCTTCCTTGCCAAACAGTCCCAAAGTTTGCTCCAAGGGACCCTGTCAAACGCCTTTTCCAGATCTATGAAACAAAGATGGATCTCTCTCTTATACTCAAGGGCCTTTTCACTCAGCTGTCTGAGTGTGAAGATTAGGTCTTGAGTACTTCGGTTTGCTCGGAATCCGCACTAGACCTCATCCAATTGTGGCTCAGCTAGGCGTCGGAGTCTCTGCTCTAGGATTCTAGAGTAGATTTTTCCAGGGACACTGAGAAGGGATATGCCTCTATGGTTTCCACACTGTCGATTGTCACCCTTTTTAAAAATTGGTGTTATGATGGCGATCTCCCAATCCTTTGGTATGGTCTTGTTGCACCATGCTGCCTGTAGGACCCTTAGGAGTAACAGGTCGCCTGATGCTCCCATGTACTTAACCATTTCTGGTGTTATACCATCATGCCCTGCTGCTTTGCCCATCTTGATTTTCTCCAGTGCTGCCTTCAGTTCTTCCATCTTTATGTCATCTTCATCACCATTGGTTTCCTCTTCTGTGCTAGTGGTTATCATTTCTGATGTTTGACCTTGCTCACCATCAAGGAGTTCTGAGAAATATTCTTTCCATCTTTCCATTACTTCCTTCGGGGCAGTAAGCAATTTGCCTTGCTTGTCCTTTATAAATTTGAGAGGGCATTGTTTTTTCTTCCTCATGTTCTTTAGGGTCCTATAGAACAATTTCTGGTTTTCTTGTGCATCTTTTTCTAGCTTTTCTCCAAATTCTTCCCAGGACTTCTGTTTTGCTGCTAGCACTTTGTTCTTTACTTCTGTTCTGAGTGTCACATATTCTCTATATTTTTCCATTTGTCCTGTTGTGTTTTTAGCTCCTAAGTATTGTTTCCATGCCATTTTCTTCTCTCTTATTTTCTCTTTGACTTCCTCTGTCCACCAAGGTGTCCTCTTTCTCTGGTTCCCAAGTCGGACTTCACCACATGCTTCTGCAGCAGCTGTCTTTATGATATCCTTGAATTTAATCCAGAGGGTTTCCAAGTCATCAGGTTGTTCTTCTGTGTTGCTCACCGCTGCAGCAATAAGCCCCTGATATCTGGTCTTAATTTCTGGCTCTCTCAGCTTGTAGGTCATAATGCTCATTTCTCCTGCTCGTTTACTTGGTTTCTTGCGGGATGTTGAGCAGTTCCTAGGCTGAGCAACTCTTTCAGTTGTTCGTTTGATTGTTAGCAGGTAGTGATCACTTCCAATCTCTGGCCCCCTCCAGACTCTTGCATCTCGGACATATTTGAATGAGCTTCTCCGAACAATGGCATAGTCGATCACTGACTTCTCATTCTTTGTTGGTTCACATCTAGTGTATGCATGTATGCGCTTATGGGGGAACTTTGTGTTTGTAATGATCAGATTCTGCTCACTGCAGAATCTAAGGAGTCGCTTTCCATTGTCATTGAGAGTATCTTCTCCATATCTTCCGATAACTCCACTCCATCTAGCATGGTCATTTCCAACTCTGGCATTAAAATCTCCGAGCATGATAACTATCTTTTTGATTTTGGGCCACAATGCAACCCACGCCCCCTTTAGCTCTTTCAGATATGGGTACACCACTGTAGAGCATCGTGTTGCCATTGAGATCCATGACTCCTTGTCCTTTTTTCTTTGTTTCCGTAATAGCCAGGATTTCTAGTTTTGCTTTCCTCATCTCTTCCACCAGCTCCTCTTCCTTCCCATTTATACTTCTTGTGTTCCATGTTCCATAAGTCGTAGTCCGTAGTCCGTTCCAGTTCGTCGCCTTTAGAATCAGTCCGGTTTTCTCTCTTTTGTTACTCGTAATCGTGGTTTAAAGCAAACAGGTGATTGGCCTGTTGTGCCTTTGCATGGTGGAGGGGCTGCCTCCTTACGGCCTCCATGCAGGCCGCCCTCCTCCTTTTTCATCCGGGCTTGGGACCGGCATTGGCGCAGTTGAAAACCTGACTACAAACGCTCAAAATAACGAACTCTGTAAAATACAGCTTCAGCAAGGATGCAATTTCTTGTGGCAAATGGTATATTTCAAAGGCTTGCCACAACAGTTGGTGTGGGATTGATCCATATGCATTAGCTGGATTCAGTGAGATTACATATACATCTCTTTTCTCTCATATTTGCTCTTTTGTATTACTTCCAATATTATTGTGGGACGCTCTTGGCATTTTAGGTTACTATCGTGAAATGACGTCTGTTTCACATCACGAATTCTAATAACTCTGGTCCTACATTGAAAGACAGATAAAATACATTGACCAATGAAAACGCTTTTGTGGTCCCGTGTTTACAACTGCTGGGAGAATAAAGATGGCTAGACCCTATTTTGTGTAACATGATTAACTTCGGAATTTTGCTACACACTTACCACTTGGAAGTACCACTTGGCAGAGGTTATCAAAACAATATTAGGGATGTTACTCTACCCGTAAGTAGTAATACTTTTACTAATAATATTATAGGACGGGAGAAATCTTAGGTTAAATGCAATCGAAGCTTCAGGTTGGCCTAAGTTTAGCTGTTTAAACTATGCTAAACAGAAAATGCAAATAGTAACCTAAAAGATTATTATATAGATATGTAAAGCCTAATTCGAAGTATAAGGTAAACTTTAATTGACTAAAATCGCATCAGGAATAACGGAGATAAATTAAAAAGTAGTTTTCTTACATTGTACAAAAGGCAAACGGTACCCACATTTTAGGATAGTTATTGCATTCTTATGGGGATTCCACCTCTTACGGCCGAGGTCAGACTATAAATAGACTTGCGAAACAAACTCCGGTCAGTCATGATTTGAAAATACACAGAGAGCGGGGAAAGCAGAGCATATATTAATGCCAGCGTTTGCCTTTCTGCACTTGTTAGCAGACCTTATTCAACCATTGAGGGCAAGTCTGTGTGTGTACCTGAGGGTAAGAACGAATCTATTTATACATATAAATGTATATAATTGTGTGTAATTATATTGATTAATTCAACTGTGCGATACGATGTGTATAAGATGTGTTGGGAATGGACTGTGTCTTCTGATGAAACTTACAGGCTCATGTGTATTTCTAGAGGCAAAGCCCGCCTTCGGAAATATTTAATATATTGAGAAAGATGGCTAATTGTGTCTGTAAGTTGGGAAAGGTATTTAAAGAAGTATTTCTTGAATAGAATGAGACACCTATCAGGAACATAAAGAAGGATGAAAGGGATTGATTCACAGTATCGTTTGACATATTATTTAATAGTTTTACTCACAACCAAATTATTGTATGGAGGCGAATCATGGGAAAATACTTATAATTAAGAAGATAGAAGTAAATTGTGATCACTTTGAATTAAAATGATTGTTGGTAACTATACTATACCTGGTGCATTTGCTAAGCACGCTTATCTAAAACTGTCTATCGTCCCCATCTGTGTCATAAGAGGGGTATGGATAGAAAAATACAGGGATTGCGTTTGAATTTATTGCAGGTTTAATCCTTTACCAAAAGTCTCCAAATCACAAGAGGCTGTTCTTACAAAAGTTGCAACGTATGCAGTGCCAGTTGGTGATAGCAGGCCCGTCATCACGTTGTAGCTACTGGAACGAGTTCATATGAATTGTATATCCAGCATATAAGGGAGCCATCTGCAGTGACGAATATAAGTTGCTTAAGGTAACTGTGCAGCTTATCCAGACTCAATAAAGACATAACATCATCCAGTTTGTGATGACCAAACTAGTATAGTGTTTCTATAAACTTACAGCAATAATAATAAACAATTCTACAAAGGAATGATCAAGCAAGCGAAAGTTGTCTACAAGATGATAGACATTTTGACCCAAGAGAAAAACATTTGTTAACTATTATTATTTATTTAATGTTGTAAAATATTTGAGTTTAACACTTTTCAAACAGAAAAGAGAAACTGTTTAATTAAATTGTAAATATTCACCAGAAGACTTTCTTGGATTCTTTAAGTTGATTTACAGTTCTTGTTGGTGAATATATAATTATATAAATTACCCTTAGCAGAGTCAGAAACATATTAAATACCATAATCACAGAGGCGGATCAGGAGAGGTAGCAGTTAGGGACTCTCAGTACTACATCACCATCTTCTCTGGGAACTTACATAGCTTGACCCTACCTTTGTGTCTATACACCCTTACTGTCTTCAGAGAAGGGGGTATTACTGATAAGACCAGACTCTTATTTGGCACTATCCTGGTATCATCTGATACACCTTTATGTCCAGGATATCATATTCTTTATAACATTTTAAACCTCTCGCGACTTCTGTTTTCTCAGTCCGGGATTTCAACTACTACCCTGGGGTCTTGTCTTTGAGACATTCAGTATTTTAATAGTTACTTACATCCTCTGAGTTAGCAGTAGGAGTAAAAATTAAAAATAAATTAAAAGTTAGAATAAACCGTAAGCTAAATAAAGCAAATTGAAGTACCATTGAGTACAAAACAAAATTTTGGTGACTGGATAAGCTGACAGTGGACTTATATTAATTAGCCTTGTATTAATTAAGCATGTGTTTGGTCTGTTGATAGTAGTGATTGAATGTCTGCAACTATTAATGTGGCAGACTTGGCAAAGTTTAGGTCTGCTACAGTGCAGGCGGCAAAAGGTTTTGGATTAAGTGGGGAAGCTCTTATTCAATATGTCACTACTGAATGTGACAAATATATAGAAAGAGAAGATAAGAAAGTGGAAACTGAAAGAAGATTACAAATAGAAGCTGATAGGGAAGCTACGAAATTACAAATAGAGGCTGATAGGGAGGCTAAACCGATAGAAGCTGATAGGGAAGCTAAGAAATTACAATTAGAGGCTGATAAGGAGGCTAAACAGATAGAAGCTGATAGGGAAACTAAGAAATTAAAACTAGAGACTGAGGAAAGAAGATAGGTTGCTGAAAGGGAGGCTGAGGAAAAGAGATTACAAATGGAGGCTGAGGAAAAGAGGTTACAAAGGGAACATGAGTTGAGACTGAAAGTTCTTGAACTTCAAGGACATGTTACAGGAAATGGAAGTAGCCCAACTACCTCTGACATTAGTGCAAGTCAAGGTGCCTCTAATGGTGCCATGAACTTTCATTTGGATCTATTTGTGGAGAAAGAAGATGACATTGAGTCTTATATCAGTAGGTACGAGAGATTAGCTACTAACTATGTCCTGGAGAAAGATAAATGGAGCCTTAAGTTATCACAAGGGCTGAGAGGAGCTTCTAATGAAGTTTTCACAAAACTTGGGAGAGAGGAACAAGAAGATTTTGAAATCTTGAAACAGGCATTGAGGGTTCGCTATGAAAAGAATTCAGAATTTTGTAGGAAGAAATTTAGAACTGCCAAGCTACTTTCTGGAGAAACTTACCACCAATTCTCTGCAAGATTAGAAACCTACTTGGAGAAGTGGACTACTCTTGGAAAGTGTCAAGACCTAAAAGAAATGGTCATGATGGAACAAGTGAGAGAGTCTATGCCTCCAGACATGAGAAAATTTCTTATGGAACAAGGTGCAGAGAGATTGGGGGAGATTTAACAGTTGCTGGGAGATATCAAGCTGCTCAGAAAGAAATAGCGGGAGTGTAGAGTGTCAAGGAGGATTCTATGTCTTGTCACTACTGTAGAATATACGTGTTGTTGTGTATTGGGTCATGCACTGATCATTACTGCAGAAAGTCTTCTTCAGTTACCTCTGCATCATCGAATGAACCTGTTATGTAAACATTGAGTGGGAGTGTCAAGTAACGCGAATGGTGTAGTAGTTCGATGTAACAGACTACTTGATAAGAACTCTCACACACTCTCATGTAATGCAATGACGACTTGAACTGCCTCTGACATTTCAATAGTTTAATGAAGGCACGCAAACTGGACAGCACGGATACAGTCATGGACACATGTTGACATACATTCATTGGTTATTTTAATCGTGGATGATACATTCATGTAGTAGTGAAATATCATTCAACCCAAGGTAGCATTCACTGTTCTGGTAACTAATCGCCGTATCCTCTACTGACTGAACGCGACAATGAGGATCGGTAAACATACAAAAGTCATTGGTCGAACTTTCATTTCATGGCTAAGTTCTTAAGCTGAAATATGTCCAATGTTTGTATAATAATCATAAACCACGATAGTGGGTTTTCACCTCATAACAAGATCTCGATACCACTGCCCGATAGTAGGATACATAATCTGTTCTCTTGACAGCGATCAAAAATATGATGACAGGAATATAACATGGCCGCCTTCCTGAGTTGTCGCTCACTCACTCGTAGGAAGGTAGATATAAGCCAAAGTTAATTTATAATGTGCATATAAATAATTTCATAAAGTTTTCCATACAGCTCTACAGTAATCAAGTTAATTCACGTAGACATAACTGCTGTAGGAAAGCCTGTCATCTTCGTCGATACAAAACACGACCCTAGCGATACGAAGCACAATGTTCCATCGAGGTCTAATCGACTCGAGATCATCAAAAAATAGGGTCTGGCATAACTGGAGTCCGAATCACACATATGAGGAGGATCTCTGACAAATAGACTCTTGCAGAGACATAAACTTCTCCTAGAAAAACATCTATGAATCACTGTTAAATCTTAAACAGTGCCAGCCCTGGAAAAAGCACTCAGCCATTTCTTGGCGACATTATCGGAACTCTTCACAACCCAGTAGGACTACGAAAACCTGCGCTAGATTCAGGCAGAAAGAATATAGTCCGACCTGAACATACAAAGGTATACAATATACGACTGAATCTACTTTCACTAGACAAGTAGTACACATGAATTCAGGCCATAAACATAACAAGCAAAATTAATCTATTTTCTGGCCCGAACAAATAAGAACGGACATGAATACAATATCCATGCGCCGAATCAGTATCAAGAAAGATCACTCATATAATCAAAAGTGTAAATCAATCATGAATTATCTAGCTTTACCAGAGGAAGCATTTTCATACACAAATGAATGCAAATATATATTTTCCATATTAAATAGCCATATCGTATTTTTGTAATATGTGCGTCAAAATATGCACGCAACAGATTACCACACCCCTCGGGGAAAAAAAATGGTACATTTTCTTTTTTTTGAAATACATCTAGGAGCAACATACAATAGGCTCACAACGCACCAATAACAATGCGCAGATGATAAGCATTGAGAATATATTTCATGAACTTAGAGAAAGTATTTCTCTAAGTATAAATATTTCCAGAGAGGTGTCACCAACGCATACTACAATACTGGCAATGCCACACTTTCTACCTCAGTTTATACATAAATTTCATCTTAGATACCTTAACATCATGATCATCAAAGACGAAAAAACATTGAAAGACTAGCGGTGAATAAACATCAATGAACCGCTAAGTAGTGTTACAATCAATATATGATATATTCCATATGTGTACACATTTCAACATAGGAACCATGTAGCAAAGTTAGGCATATAATTTAACAGTTATGAATCATGTGGGCATCTAGACAAAATATCTGCCATCACATTTTCTGACCCACGGATAGCTCGCACCGAAAAATGAAACGGCTGCAGAGCAATCGCGTATCGCGTTGATCTCGCACTCTTCAGATTTTTACTCTGAATAGCCGTAAGAGCTTTCTGGTCAGTTTCTACAATGAAATGCGTGCCAAGAAGAAATCTTTGAAGTTTAAGGATTGACCAAACCATAGCCAATAATTCACGGTCTAGGACCGAGTAATTCTTCTCTGCGGCATTTAATTTTCGAGAAATATACATCACAGAATGCAGAGTTCCAGAGTACTCTTGCATTAGTGCCGCTCCAATCCCTGTGGATGAAGCGTCACTACGAAGAATAAATGTCTTATCCTTAGAAGGCAATACTAGGATAGGTGAAGTAGAAAACATAGTTTTAACCTTATCCAAAGAGGATTGACATTCTTGAGTCCAATGGACTACATTAGGAGACCTTTTCTTTAGCAAGGAAGAAAGAGGTGACATAATGGAGGACAGATTCGGGATGAATCGTCCATAAAATTGTATTAGACCTAAGAGACTTCGCACTTGCTTTTTAGTCTTAGGAACAGAAATGTTAACTGATTCAGTACGTAATTATTTTCAGCTCTGGACGGAATTATTTTTAGGCCCCAAAAATTTACACATACATAATTTACGTTTACAGACAATGTGTGTCTAATCATGAGTTAAGTATAACATATTATATATCAAATTAAAGTACATTGGATGAACAATATAAATCCATATGCCTTTCTAGCTAATTTTATGTTATGTTTATGTTATAACTTTGAACAAAAATTTTCGACTTACGTAAGGCTTGTAACATAAATTGTTATCACAATACAGTTTCACTGCTCTCTTTGTGCAGGTAATCCATTTAGAAACACAGAAAAAGTAAGAAAGTTATGGTTGATCGCACAGTTTGTTCACTGTTCACATATTAGTAACATATCCTGTGTGTTTTCGGCCATTATGGCGATACGACAAAACACGATTAAAGATGAAGATAAATGTGAAAAAGTTCCTTCAAACGCAAATAAAAGACGTTGAAGCTTGTTGAAATTTGCCCAGTTTTGTGTTTACTTCCGTTCGAGATAAATTCCGGGCAGTATAAAATATCAGAATAGAAAGAAACAACGAAAAAAATCAGCGTCTTTTAAAAGATCTTGCGGTCACAGCGGTCGGCCATTGCGTCTTTTAATAGATCTTACGTACGGAATCAGTTAAGTATCTTACTTGTATTATGGTCTTCTGTTTTTAGGAACCCATGACCAACACGGTGACCTAAGAAAGATATTTCGCTAAAACCAATACAAGCTTTAGTTGGTTTCGCTGTTAGGTTATGCTCGCGTAAGATAAAGAATAGTTCGTTTAACCCGTTAAAGTGATCTTCCCAAGTATCACTGAAAAGACAGATGTCATCAAGATATGCAATGACATCTGAGCGATGAGATAGGATTCGACGCATCATGCGTACGAATGTTGCAGGGGCGTTCATTAGGCCGAAAGGCATGAAATTCCATTGGAATAGACCCCTAGGCGTCGAAAAAGCAGTAAACGGTTTGGCGTGTTCGGATAGTGGAACTTGCCAATATCCCTTAGACAAATCGAGTTTAGTAAAGAAATGAGAATTCGATAGTCTGGTAAGTAGCTCTTCAAGTAACGGCATAGGTTCAGCATCAAATTTCGTCACTTGGTTCAATTTGCGATAATCAACGCAAAGACGTATGTTGTTGTCTTTTTTCGCACGATAACCATCGGTGAAGAATATGCTGATGTGGATGGTTCAATTATTTTTAACTCTATCATTTCATCCAACTCTTTTTCTACCTGTGCCTGAAAATGTATCGGGATAGGATACGGTCTGACTCTTATAGGATTATGGTCAGTAAGAATAATGTCATGTTGAATGACATCAGTTTGACCAGGAATGTCTGTAAGGACATCCTGAAATTGTTCTAACATAGTAGAAACTTGTTTCTGTTCTCCTGGAGATAATTCAGGAGAAATCGCAACATCTTTCCATGACTCATTAGAATGAAGCGGAATCATTGGAAAAGGTAGATTTACATCCGAGAAACTCGTTTCCTCATCCTGTATTACTGACAGTGATGAGTAATGTCCATGTTGGACTGGAAAATCGTCCGTTGCCTGGAAAACAGGTTGTAAATAATCCGGACGTTCATGGAATTCCGTGAGCATGTTGATGTGGAAGGTTTTATGCTTCCCGTCAATATCGACGACATAGTCAACATCGGAAACTTTTGATATTATATCGTACGGACCTTTCCAAGAAATAAGAAATCTGTTTTCTCTACAAGGTAGCAGGACCAATACTTTGTCACCTGGACAGAGTTGTCGCAAGCGTCTGGTCTTATTGGCAAATTGCCTTGCCTTCTGTTTCGCAAATTCAGAAGAAGCAGTTGCCAATTTGCATGCTTCGATAATCTTATGTCTAAATG
Organism: Oreohelix idahoensis; assembly: GCA_024509875.1. Taxonomy (NCBI): domain Eukaryota; kingdom Metazoa; phylum Mollusca; class Gastropoda; order Stylommatophora; family Oreohelicidae; genus Oreohelix; species Oreohelix idahoensis. The sequence goes on along the minus strand of JAMPIV010008043.1, from coordinate 162,853 downwards.
CAATGACATATTCGTAAGAGGATTTTGTGTCATCGACAATATTATCAGCAGTTATGAGATCATGAAGTAAGGACATAGGACCTCGCGGTTTCGCGCCGAAGACAAGTTCAAAAGGAGAAAATCCTGTATGTTCGTTGGCGACCTCTCTATATGCAAAGAGAGCCGCGGGTAAAACCCTGTCCCAATCCTGAGGATGATTCTCAGTTATCTTACCTAGTAGGTTTTTCAGAGTTCTATTTAGACGTTCTACCATCCCATTGGACATAGGATGATAAATACTACTCAGAGATCTTTGTATCTTAAGAGTTGACATCACTTGAGACATGGTATCCGATACGAGTTGGGTACCATGGTCCGATAACATTTCTGCTGGAAATCCCAGACGAGAAAATATTAATCAAAGTGCATCTGCAATATCAGCAGTAGTTATGCTCTTTAGAGGAACAGCCTCTGGCCAACGTGTGCACATATCCACACACGTCAAAATAAATTGGTGTCCTCTAGCAGACTTTATCTTAAATGGACCAATGATGTCTATCGCCATTTTTTTGAAATGGTCGAATGGGAATGTCTGCAGCCTGAATAGGTGCAGCATGGCGTGGACCTCTGGATTTAACCTCTTGACATACTTTACAAGATCGACAATAGATTCGTATGTCCTTATTCACAGCAGGCCAAAAGAAAGATGCAAGAACTCTAGATTTAGTACGGGAAAAACCCATATGTCCAGCACACTGAGAATCATGAGCGTGCTGTAAGATTTTAACTCTCATATTTTTGGGCACAAGAATTTGAGAATGAATGGATTTAGCGGAGTCTTGTACCATACGTACAAGTACGCCATTCCTCATCGTAATCCAAGATTTACGATTCGTGTCCTTATTCGGATCACCTTCTTTTGCTAGAGTAAAGAATTTCTTTAGAGTAGGATCATCTTCCTGCTGTTTTATAAAGGAAACATGCGAAATCTCCAAGAGATCACCTTGGTTCTGGTCATCATTATCTCCAGAAGGCGAAGATTGCGGCATGTTTAGAGCTTGAGCTCTAGTGACTACAGCATTTGCAGAGTGCATATTATCACTTTCCCACTCGGCAATTTGTTGCGGAGTGCATTCTTTCGCACCATGAATGCGACCGACGATAAGATCAGCGATCGGATTCGGCAGAAGACATGCGTGCACATCTCCTGTAAAGAAGGGAGTAGAAATGTTGATAATGGCAGTGGAGTACTTCTCCAATGTGCCACCAAATGTTATGCATTTGATTATTTTGCCAGTGGCTCGAGAAGGATCTATAAGTGACTGCCTCACTCCAATGGTTGTGCACCCGGAATCGAAAAGAATTGAGACCGGAGTACCTTCTACTAGACCTCTATTCAAGACAAGAGCACCTCTTCCATCATGCGCGACTGACGCAGGAAGAGCAGGAAGAGGATGACCACAGCTTAAAGTCGAAACTGTGGTTGGCTCGAATAATTTTTTGCATTGGGAACACTGAAATGCTCTGTCAAAATCGAAAGCAGAACATCCCACATTATTAGAGTCTTTTTTATCATTATTCTGACTACCGGACTCATGGAACTCTTGTTGTGCAGAGTTAGCCTGGTAATGAGATTTACCCTGTCTTTTGTGTTGTGATCTACCTCGGTTATAATTGCCTCTGTAATTATTATTACCTCTGTTATAACCCCTATTTGGGTTTGAATCACAATATTCATGATCATAATCATCATGCTCATTATAATGAGTATCCCTGTAATATTGGTTTTGTTGTTTCCATGAAGAACTTGGGTAGTTCCTATGGTTACTCCCTTTTCGGAAATTTCTAAAATTATGGGCACCCCTCGCGTATCGAGGACTGTCAGCCCGATTCCAGTTCTTCGAAGAAGAACCCTGATTTGAGTGGTTACCTTGGTTTTGATACTTATTCCAATTAACCTTTTTATCAAATTTATTTTGAGCTCCTTGGAATTTGTGTGAGTAATTATGATTATATTCTGTTGCTGAAGCAACTGGCATACTCTCTTTAATGTTAGTGTTACTAAGAATCATGTCAGTGTGTGCCGTGGCATACTGGTCACAATATTCTTCCATTTGCTTTAATGTACTAGGTTTACGCTCATGTAAAAACTCTAGGAATGGTTTATTTACCGAAGACATGACCTTGTCTCTTAGCAATAAATCCGTAAGACCATCAAATGTTTTCTCTATTTTGGATAATTCAATCCATCGTGAGAGTGTAAGTCGTGCTTTTGAAATGAAATCTGAGAATTCTAAACCTACCTCAGGTCTCATTGTTTTAAACAAAAGACGATAACCTTCTTCTGACAGCTGATATCTCTTTATCAAAGCTGCCCTAATAGCATCATAATTATCCTTGTCGGCCTCTTCAACCAAACATAACTTAGTCAGAGACTCCCCTTTTAGATTTTCAGACAACTGATTCACATACTGTGATTTGTCAACATTATGAGCTCGACAAGCACGTTCAAATCTATCAAGCCAGAATGTTATATCATCACTGGCAGAGTTGAACGCTGGCACCTTAACCTTATAATTAAAGGGTTTACCAATACCACCAGATGCCTGATTAATATTACTCATACTTGTCAATTTCAATTTCTCTAATTCAAACTCATGTTCTCTTATTGCTTGTCTCTCTTCAGCTTCTCTATCTAATTTTTTCTGTTCTGCAGCAGCAGCAGCTTCTAATTTTTTCTGTTCTGCCACAAATCTCCTTTCCTCCACCTGCATCTGCAATTTCTTTTGTTCAGCAGCAGCATCAGCTTCTCTTTCTAATCTTTTCTCTTCAGCCAGAGCTTTTCTCTCTTCAGCAGCAGCAGCAGCTTTTCTCTCCTCAGCAGCAGCTTCTAATTTTTTTTTCTTCTATTTGAAGTTTTCTCTCCTCAGCAGCAGCTTTTCTCTCCTCAGCAGCAGCAGCAGCTTTTCTCTCTTCAGCAGCAGCAGCAGCTTTTTCTCTCCTCAGCAGCAGCTTCTAATTTTTTTTCCTTCTATTTGCAGTTTTCTCTCCTCAGCAGCAGCTTTTCTCTCCTCAGCAGCAGCTTTTTGTTTTTTCTCTTCTGATTTTAATGCAATAGCAAATTGAGCGGTTGTCCATTCTTCTAACTCTTTACCAGTCTTATCAAGGGATTTCCCTTGTGCAATAAAGTAATCTAATGTAGACATCTTGTCTTAATAAATCAGAAACCTGAAAAAGTAAATAAATTACCCTATCCCACTTTAATGGGAGACAAGTCTATACTATAGACTTAGTCTTAGTGAAAAAACTTGTATGGTTACTTGAGTACCTGTGGAAAACAATATCTGTATATCCCAAACACTGTGGGAGACAAGCCTTACAAAGGTCTTGTATACTTCCTTAATGTAATCAATGATCACTTGAGTACCTGTGGAAAATAATATTTTCTATCCCAACTACTTTATAATTCCTTGTACACCAATGATAGTAATTAAGTACTGCTCTGTACTATAATATAAATATATTCAAATATACCTTATATATTATTTGTCAACCAAAGACATTAACCAGGACAAACAAGAAAAGACAATATGAAAACAATTGCGGGAATCAAATTAAATCAAAATAGAAAAAATCAAAAAAAAATGATCACAGAATCTGTGATGATAACCGCAATGAAATCAACAAGACAAATAACGTCACAGTGTATAAACATAAGGGTGTAAAGAACTGAAATGAAAGGAAAGATGAGACCTACAATATACAAACAAATCAAACAAAACTAAAGAACATAGAAATATTACAAAAACAACAAGAATACAGTCTTCACAACTAACAAATATTTGCAAACAATGTTGCATGCAAATTTCAATTAAGAATTTTGCTCCCTATAGACCGCTAGAGCAAGACCAATGTCACTTGGTATTTCCTGTTCTTTTCACCTCCCATCCAGGCCCGCAGAATACAAACTAACTTAACACACAACAAATAACATATAAATATAAATACATGTAAACCTTAATAGCATAAATGCATACATAATATATATGATTAAATAGAATGTATTGTGGATAGAATGTGATGCTGGTATAGTGTTGTAACAATAACCTGCCACTTTTAATGAACAATTAAATAATAGATTTGTTTTCTACACTATTACAATGTTCAATTTTTTTGAGCATATGAAGATCCAACGATGAAATATGCACTTTATGTTCAACAACACTGTGATTCTTCTGTACAGGATCAACAATCACTTCTCTCTTCTGTACGATGAGTAATGTCAACAGTACTGTTCCCGATATTTTATACACTTGATACAACTGTCCTTTGTAATACCGTCTGTACAGCGAAAAACTGTCAACAAGCGCTGACCTAGATACAGCATCCGATCGGTAATACAGGTCAAGCTGACATCGACTGCCCCGTTGTAGTAACTTGTACACTGGTGTTCATGCGTGTCGTATGTGGCGTCAGGGATGGTCTGGTTATCATAACCCCAGGAATCTGGTTCACCACTGTAGAGTGTCATGTGGAGCTGCCAGGGACAGTTTCAATAGTTTTTATGAAGGCACGCAAACTGGACAGCACGGATACAGTCATGGACACATGTTGACATACATTCATTGGTTATTTGAATCGTGGATGATACATTCATGTAGTAGTGAAATATCATTCAACCCAAGGTAGCATTCACTGTTCTGGTAACTAATCGCCGTATCCTCTACTGACTGAACGCGTCAATGAGGATCGGTAAACATACAAAAGTCATTGGTCGAACTTTCATTTCATGGCTAAGTTCTTAAGCTGAAATATGTCCAATGTTTGTATAATAATCATAAACCACGATAGTGGGTTTTCACCTCATAACAAGATCTCGATACCACTGCCCGATAGTAGGATACATAATCTGTTCTCTTGACAGCGATCAAAAATATGATGACAGGAATATAACATGGCCGCCTTCCTGAGTTGTCGCTCACTCACTCGTATGAAGGTAGATATAAGCCAAAGTTAATTTATAATGTGCATATAAATAATTTCATAAAGTTTTCCATACAGCTCTACAGTAATCAAGTTAATTCACGTAGACATAACTGCTGTAGGAAAGCCTGTCATCTTCGTCGATACAAAACACGACCCTAGCGATACGAAGCACAATGTTCCATCGAGGTCTAATCGACTCGAGATCATCAAAAAATAGGGTCTGGCATAACTGGAGTCCGAATCACACATATGAGGAGAATCTCTGACAAATAGACTCTTGCAGAGACATAAACTTCTCCTAGAAAAACATCTATGAATCACTGTTAAATCTTAAACAGTGCCAGCCCTGGAAAAAGCACTCAGCCATTTCTTGGCGACATTATCGGAACTCTTCACAACCCAGTAGGACTACGAAAACCTGCGCTAGATTCAGGCAGAAAGAATATAGTCCGACCTGAACATACAAAGGTATACAATATACGACTGAATCTACTTTCACTAGACAAGTAGTACACATGAATTCAGGCCATAAACATAACAAGCAAAATTAATCTATTTTCTGGCCCGAACAAATAAGAACGGACATGAATACAATATCCATGCGCCGAATCAGTATCAAGAAAGATCACTCATATAATCAAAAGTGTAAATCAATCATGAATTATCTAGCTTTACCAGAGGAAGCATTTTCATACACAAATGAATGCAAATATATATTTTCCATATTAAATAGCCATATCGTATTTTTGTAATATGTGCGTCAAAATATGCACGCAACAGGGAGTTAAGATGAAACCAGTAGAAAGTAGTAGGCCAACCCCAAACCAAGATGAGTATGATAATAGGGACCAACACAGATACAAACAAGACTATGACAAACCCAGATTTGATCATTAAAACAGGAACCCTCAATACAAGATAATAAACCCTACAGACGGGGAAATAAGTGGTGTAAAATATGTAAAATGAACAACCACAAGACACTGGAATGTGGTAGGAAACTCCCTCCATATCACGCTGCATGTATGATAACAGTGGGAAAGGGCAGGAAGGACCTGACAGACAGTCAGACAAACCTCCATCATCCCCCCATCTATGAAGAAGTAACTTGTAATGGCAATAAGATTATGTGCCTTTATGATTCAGGATTGGAATATGACTCAATTGGGAGTGCAACTCTGGTGCACCCTGATCAGTATACCACAGACACAGTGGAGATACAAGGGGCATTAAAGGGAACAGCCACCATGACACTTCCCCTAGCCAGAATCAATGTCAAGACTCGCTATGTGGAAGGATTGATCAGTGCAGCAGTGTGTGATGATCTTAATTACCCGCTGGTGTTAGGAAGGAGATATGTCTTCTTAGGGAACCCAACAAAACCTGAGGTCATGGCAACACTCCAGGTCAGGTCAACCCCTAGTAAGGAGGAGGGAACACCACTAACTATTCATCCTAAAAAGATGAGAAAGGCCCAAGTAAAAGATAAAACATTAAAAACTTGCTTTGGCAAATTGCCAGACAGCCATAACACCCCTAAGACAGGACAATTTTATTTGAAGGATGGTTTGCTTTACAGAAAAGCTGGAGCAAGACAAAGTGGACATGGACAGTTAGTACTGCCATTGAGTTATAGGGACAAAGTTATGGAAATAGCACATGTTGTACCAGACGGTGGACATATGAAAATTGGTACCACCTGTCAACGGACATCTGTAAATTACTATTGGCCAGGTATTGCTGAAGACATATTTCAGTATGTGACCACATGTGCACAATGTAGCAAGGTGACATCCCCAAGGGAAGAAAATCAACAGGACCTAGAAACGCATTGCGGTGAAAATAGGCCTGAAAATAAAAAAAGGTAAGGTAGACATCGTGAATAGGACAGCCCCTTCTCACACCCAGTTTTCCAATAAACCAGTGACCATAACAGCTCTCCGTTTCGTACCGAGCGGGGAACCAACACATCCCGCGCCAGCACAAATGTGTTCTGAATTCTTGTAACTGGATAAAATTAGAATGGTTTGTCAGCAAAATTTGAAAACGAAACTGAGGAGCAGCCCTAGAAAAATTGGGAGTGGGAGATTGGGCAATTGGCCTAATGCTCAGCTCACTTCGACATACGGCTATTAATTTAGCATTATGAGGGCACTGGTAACAGTGGTAGTTGGAAGTTTTCACACGGACATGGACTGAGAAAATTTTATTGCCATGCAAAAGGGAGAATTCATTTCTTGGTGCAGGAAATTCATTTCCCCATATGAATCATAATATCGCTCCAGTGAGGTTTAGCTGAGAGAACACTCTGGTGAAAATAGGCTCTGCCTGGATTTGGGAAATAATCACAGTACCAGAGTCACTACTGAATTTATGATAAGGGTATTACCAGATTCCTGTCGAGCCTGAGCTCAGACCATTGCTGGCTGTGAGCACTTCGGAGGAGCACCATGAGTTCCATGTGTTGCTTTTTGGGTTGAAAAATACTCCGAGTGTCTTATCCAGGATGATGAGGAAATTACTGGATCCCTTATAAAACTCAGCTATCACCAATTTTGTAGATGACATCCTCATAACTATTGGAACCTTGAGGAACATCTAATAACCTCTGAACATGTAATTGAACAGACTCAGAGAAGAGTAATGGTGAACATTAGTTGATAATCAGCAATTAGACAGGCAGCAGCACCTGTGCTGTTTATTAATACAACAGGCGGTATTCTCCATGGATCTCAGAATGTTGAGGCAAATTTCTTGTGTAGTGCCTACTTGAAGTCACCCACCTGAAAGCAACCAGGAGAATAGTAAGGCAGAGTGAATCAAAGATTGGAAGAATGTCGTCATTATGAATCCAGACAAGAAGCTCCAACAGCGGGTTTACGCTTTTGAATTGGGAGGCTATGTCGTGAAATGACGTCTGTTTCACATCACGAATTCTAATAATTATGATCTTACCGCGCACAATACATTGGAAAAAAGATATGATACACCAACCAATGAAAACGCTTTTTTAGTCCCGTGTTTACAACTGCTGGGAAAATAAAGAAGTCCAGACCCTATTTGTGTAACATGATTATATTCGGAATTTTGCTACAGCAGTATAGAAGAAGTACCACTTGAAAGAAGTTATCAAAACAATATTAGGGATGTTACTCTACCCGTAAGTAGTAATACTTTTACTAATAATATTATAGGACGGGAAAAATCTTAGGTTAAATGCATTCGAAGCTTCAGGTTGGCCTAAGTTTAGCTGTTTAAACTATGCATAACAGAAAATGCAGGTAGTAACCAAAAAGATTATTATATAGACATGTAAAGCCTAATTCGAAGTATAAGGTAAACTTTACTTGACTTACATCGTATCAGTAATAAAGAAGATAATTTAAAAAAGTAGTTTTCCTACATTGTACAAAATGCCAAACGGTACCCACATTTTAGGATATTTATTGCATTCTTAGGGGATTCGGTCAGTCACGATTTGAAAAAAAACACAGCAAGTGAGGGAAAGCAGTGCATATGTTAATGCCAGCGTTTGCCTTCTGCACTTTGTAGCAGCTGTGTCTTCTGATGAAACTTACAGGCTCATGTGTGCTTCTAGAGGCAAAGCCCGCCTTCGGAAATATTTAATATATTGAGAAAGATGGCTAATTGTGTCTGTAAGTTGGGAAAGGTATTTAAAGAAGTATTTCTTGAATAGAATGAGACACCTATCAGGAACATAAAGAAGAATGAAAGGAATTGATTCACAGTATCGTTTGACATATTATTTAATAGTTTTACTCACAACCAAATTATTGTATGGAGGCGAATCATGGGAAAATACTTATAATTAAGAAGATAAAAGTAAATTGTGATCACTTTGAATTAAAATGATTGTTGATAACTATACTATACCTGGTGCATCTGCTAAGTACGCTTATCTAAAACTGTCTATCGTCCCCATCTGTGTCATAAGAGAGGTATGGATAGAAAAATACAGGGATTGCGTTTGAATTCATTGCAGGTTTAATCCTTTACCAAAAGTCTCCAAATCAAAAGAGGCTGCTTTTACAAAAGTTGCAACGTATGCAGTGCCAGTTGGTGATAGCAGGCCCGTCATCATGTTGTAGCTACTGGAACGAGTTCATATGAATTGTATATCCAGCATATAAGGGAGCCATCTGCAGTGACGAAGATAAGTTGCTTAAGGCAACTGTGCAGCTTATCCAGACTCAATAAAGACATAACTGCATCCAGTTTGTGATGACCAAACTAGTATAGTGTTTCTATAAACGTATAGTAATAATAATAACCAATTCTACAAAGGAATGATCAAGCAAGCGAAAGTTGTCTACAAGATGATAGACATTTTGACCCAAGAGAAAAACATTTGTTAACTATTATTATTTATTTAATGTTGTAAAATATTTGAGTTTAACACTTTTCAAACAGAAAAGAGAAACTGTTTCATTAAATTGTAAATATTCACCAGAAGACTTTCTTAGATTCTTTAAGTTGAAATACAGTTCTTGTTGGTGAATATATAGTTATATAAATTATCCCTAGCAGAGTTAGAAACATATTAAATACCATAATCACAGAGGCGGATCAGGAGAGGTAGCAGTTAGGGACTCAGAGTACTACATCACCATCTTCTCTGGGAACTTACATAGCGTGACCCTACCTTTGTGTCTATCGTCCCCATCTGTGTCATAAGAGAGGTATGGATAGAAAAATACAGGGATTTCGTTTGAATTCATTGCAGGTTTAATCCTTTACCAAAAGTCTCCAAATCAAAAGAGGCTGCTTTTACAAAAGTTGCAACGTATGCAGTGCCAGTTGGTGATAGCAGGCCCGTCATCATGTTGTAGCTACTGGAACGAGTTCATATGAATTGTATATCCAGCTTATAAGGGAGCCATCTGCAGTGACGAAGATAAGTTGCTTAAGGCAACTGTGCAGCTTATCCAGACTCAATAAAGACATAACTGCATCCAGTTTGTGATGACCAAACTAGTATAGTGTTTCTATAAACGTATAGTAATAATAATAACCAATTCTACAAAGGAATGATCAAGCAAGCGAAAGTTGTCTACAAGATGATAGACATTTTGACCCAAGAGAAAAACATTTGTTAACTATTATTATTTATTTAATGTTGTAAAATATTTGAGTTTAACACTTTTCAAACAGAAAAGAGAAACTGTTTCATTAAATTGTAAATATTCACCAGAAGACTTTCTTAGATTCTTTAAGTTGAAATACAGTTCTTGTTGGTGAATATATAGTTATATAAATTATCCCTAGCAGAGTTAGAAACATATTAAATACCATAATCACAGAGGCGGATCAGGAGAGGTAGCAGTTAGGGACTCAGAGTACTACATCACCATCTTCTCTGGGAACTTACATAGCGTGACCCTACCTTTGTGTCTAAACGCCCTTACTCTCTTCAGAGAAAGAGGTATTACTGATAAGACCAGACTCTTATCTGGCACTATCCTGGTATCATCTGATACACCTTTATGTCCAGGATATCATATTCTTTACAACATCTTAAACCTCTCGCGACAGTTACGTGGGATACGCTCTTCTGGAAGGTCAATACACCCATTTTCAAGGAGTCTAGGCATGTGGTCAGTCTCTTTGCTATCACTGTGAAGAGTATTTTTCTTCAACGCTGCGTAATAAGCTTGGCGCCACTTCAGTAAAGTCAGTGGGATTTGTACTTTTGTGATGTATACTCCATTCGCCTTTTTTTATGCTTTGCTTATGTATTGGGTAGTATACAGTTTTGTATTTATTCTCGGTTAAAAAAACCTATCAAGATCGCGTTTCCATCTATCATCAAAATCATCATTATCAGTACCATTATCATCATCATTATTTTCCTTGTCGGTCTCGGTTGAGCATTGATCCACCACTGCAGATTGCCAGCTTGCAGGAAGCTTGTATAAAGCACATTTATAATAATAATAATAGCCCCTTCAGTCATAACTGACTATGGGAATGCGCCCCTGAAGTTACAGTCCTCAGCTGCTTATTTTCCCGGTATCCCTTTCGACGTTTTCTCCTCTTTTCTGCTTGTTGTGTGAGCTTCTTTTCGCCCAACCTGAGGTGGCATCGTCACTTGGTGCGATCGGCAGCTTCATCCTCCCATGTTGCTAGATTTATGTCCAGTGCCCTCATGTCACTCTTGCACACAACTTTGAATCTCAGCTGTGGTCGCCCAACTGTTCTTTTCCATCTGCCAGTTGTACTTAGAAGATATCTTTCGGGATGCGACCATCTTGACGGACATGGCCAAGCCAGCGTAATCTGTGCTGTCTATGCAGTGTATACATGCTTTAAGGCCAGCACGTGATCGAACACACCTCGACATTTGTGACTTTATCTTTCCACGAAATGCCGAAGATGTGGCGTAGACACCGTAGATGGACAATTTTGAGCCTTCTTTCTTGCTTAGCATAGGTTGTCCACGTCTCGCTACCACATAGACGTGTGCTGGTGACGCAGGCGTTATATACCACAGATTTGGTTTTTGTTGTGAGTTTGGAGTGTTCCCAAACACACGACGTGAGGCGAGTAAAGGTAGCTGCAGCTTTGTCAATGCGGTTGTCAATTTCTGTGTCTAGAGAGAGTTTATCACTGATGGTAGATGTTAATGGCCACCAAATGTTAACGTCGCGAATGGTGCTATATACAAATGGTGATAAAGTCTATCACCGGGTAATTGATAAAGTTCTGTTGATGTATATTTGGTAAAGTATCTCTCTGTTGAAGTGATTAGACTGTTGTAGTACATGCGCCCACACAGAGCAGATGATAAATAGGTTAGCTCTGTATTGTCCCTGTGTATAAAGTCTGTAGTGGGTGGTATGAAGGGTACAGTCACTCACCCTGTACTGTCAAGCATAGATCAACGAATCAGACTAGTGTTCATTTCCAATTAACAGCACATCATTTATTTACAAAGCAACATCAATCCGATACGATACACTACACAGGTACAACAGGATACACAAAAAACAATAATAATCAATTGCGCAGAACGTTACAGCTGTTCAGTATGATGTAAACCCTGTTTACATCGCAGTTCTAATGTTACATCAGTAAATTCACCAGAACGACTGCTGACACTGCAGTTACAAAAACCGCCACACAGGCGTACATCTATAGGACTCCCTCAACGACTGCATACCCTGCAGTTAACAAAACGCCATACAGGCTTGAATCTATATATACTAGCAGTTCTAATGTTCCACCAGAACGACTGCTGACACTGCAGTTACAAAACGCCACCCAGGCTTAAATCTATATATACTCAAAAGACTGTCCGCTCTGTAGTCTATAAGTAATCTGGCCTACACAACTCCTGGCCTTATAATCTCCAGAAAACTCTCCCTCCATAAGGAACAATGGCCTTACTATCTCCTAGCGCCGTTCCTGCACAATAGAAATCTATCAGGGAGGTAAATATGATCCAAAACATCGGCCTGTAAACACCAAGGCCTCAGAACATGTCGTTAACATAAAGTACACCTTATCTTCTCTTATCTTCCCTTATCTCATCTTATCTGCAGATTTATCACATCTTATCTGCAGATAAACACACTTAAATAGGCAAGTACTAGTACACCTCGAACAATGGCCAAATATCGTTCCCTTACACTACCCTTGGGAACACACACAAGACACTCCAGTCAACGCCCAAACTTAGACTCCTCTCCGACTGCTATGGGAACACACACATGAATCCCCCCGCCAAACAGTCACCGGACCCGGCTGTTCACGGACACCCCGTGAGCTATTCACAGCCGGCCGAAACCGGTACAGGATCACTAAATGACCAGCGCTCACACGCTTTCTGTACACTCTGTTTTTTTTTTAAACATATAAATGTTTTAAACAACTCACAATTAAACAAGCCGACAAGTGCTACAACCCTGAATTCACACTGTATAATCAGTATAGTACGTATCATTCCCCTTTGACCTTAACAGTAGACTCCAGATATGTGACGTGGTGCACCACTAAAGCACATTTATGCCATGTTATAATGATCCCATAGTCAGAATACGGTTGGCTTTTCTTAAGATAACTGGAGTTGTCTATTCTTGTTTCCGTGTGATTTTACTATTGCTTTCAGCTAAACGAACAAACGCCTTGAAACAAATACAACCCCACCCACAACATCTAAACTGAAAAGGGGTTTCCATACATTGAAGCGTGTGAAGACTTAAGAAACTCGATAAGCGAAGAACGGTTTAATATTCTATGCTATCGATAGAGACTAATAACTAATAAATTCCATATCAGACTTCAACACTAAAGTCATTTAGCAGTTTGCAAGACTGAACAACAAGGTGGGCAGTAATGTTTGTTTTGTTTTTTAAACAAGAGGCTGTCAGGCGTTGAAAAAATCAGATATCTTCACAACAGGTAATTAAATGAGAGTAATTAAAAAAAAATTTTTTTTTTTTGGTTCGTCTTTTTTTAGTAAAGGTCGTCAAAATTTAATTTTTAAAAAAGTAAAATATGTAACTGTTATACGTCGCAAAATGTAAAAAAAAAAAAAATGACACTTCATAAGAACTTTATATTTGACAACCTACTAGTTGAATGATATTTTCAACACTTTAGCGGCGTGTTATTTATGTCGTCTTTTGTGAGGGTCCTTTTGGACTATGGTGGTACTGCACAAGATATTAGCACAAGAGTTAGCATTACTATCATTATCTTAATCTTCACAATTTTCATGACCATGATTATCAGTATCTTCATAATGTTCTTTATTATCATTATCATCAAGATTCTAATAGTGTTTTTTTTTTCAAATGTTCAATGTATAACAATTAAATATGTTTTTCTTGTTAGTATTTTGGCGACTTGTACTGTTTTTGGTATGTATGATATTGGCAAAGTTCCACATGTAATACAAAATTATTTACATATCTCCCACCAGTCAAAAAAGCAAAGGAGCCGCCATTGTTAAACGGTATGTTATATTCATTTGTATAGCCATCTTGTTGACACTTGCACTTATCAGAAACTGTCAGTCAGTATTTAGTCACACCACATACTCCACATCTCACGTACCTGATGATAGTTAGTGCAATCCTGTATTGTGGACACAACTTTCAAGCAGAATGATATTTTCAACATTACAGTGGCGTGTTTTCATTGTCGTCGTTGTGAGTGTCTGTTTAGAACGTGATGTTACTGCCCAAGATATTTGCACAAGTTAGTATTATCATCACTATTTTCATCTAATACTTATTATTACTTTCATAATTATCGACTTCATCATCATGACATTTACCATCATTATAGACATCAAAATACTAATTGTTGTAGTTAGGTTTTCCACTGTCATCATACATCTATTGCTGTTACTAGCTTCACTCCATTGTGTTATTTTGTATGTACTAGCGTCAATTCGTTATTTCCAGCATCCCTTACATTATGTTTTGTTACTGGCATTGCGTATTATTATTCCTAGCATCGCTTCATTTATGTTTTATTGACGTCCAACAGTTAAACTATATATTCTTCATTAATACGAACGCTGTTATTGTCCTGTTATTCTATCACCTTCCATTACGGTTTGTTACAGTCGCGTCACAAATACTAAGTGCCCAATTTCTCAAGGGGCACTTCTTTGCGTGCAATCAATTGGACTGTAAAATTTGTTAGAATGTTTAAAGGTCTTATTATGTAACAATTGTTAAGTTGATTGGATTAGGATGTTGTTTCTTGTATAAACTACTGAAGTGTCTACTTTGCTGAAATGTGTCCCTTAATTGCAGCGGGAAAGTTGGACTGTAAAACAATTTCGTCGTAGAATGTTTGAAAGTCGAATGCATCTAAAATCTTTTTCAATTAGATAGTTGCTGGAATTTGAATGTTTTTTTAATAATGTAAGTGTTATTGTAGTTAGAAAGTGCTTTAGAATGTGAAAGTTATTGAATTTACAGGATTTCTAATGTCACGAAGGGAATGAATGCTAATTGTTCCTGTTCCGCACTGGTTGTATACACGGCGGATGCGTCCTCTTATACGTCTATCTCTGCTGGTCTTACGTTTAATGCCGAATTCCAGCAATCTTAGCCTTGATGATTCATCGATTGCAGTGTCATTTTCTAATAGACGAACATGAATCGCCCTCAGTATTTCTTCCTTATCCATGGCCAATGCACCTTTTATGGGTGCTCTTGAAGCTAGTATGTCAGCTCTGTCATTGCCATGTACCCCGGCATGACCAGGACAGTAGATCCATATCAGTTCTTGAAGATTCGATGCTTCTATGGAGGGTTTCCATTCATGTCGAAGCCAATCATTTTGGATCTTTCGAAGCATGGATTGTGAGTCTGATACAATAACTACCTTTGTTAATAAAGTCTCACAGCTATTTAAGGCAGCAGTAACTGCCTCTACCTCCATTCTCATGCTGGAGGTTGTTATCATGTAAGCCCCGCTATGTTCAGCGACGGTTCTGCCCCTTTTTTTCGTACGCCCGCTAATACTCGAGGCGAAATCTCAGGTTATTATTTTATGTGTAACCTGACATTGATTTTACGTGAGTATCCCTTTTTTCTTGTACAGAGACAGGTGTCCCTCGCCATTCAGGCAAATACTCTCCGATTTCGGAGGTACCCATTACAGCTGGGTCGGCTCAGGAGCCGCCAATCCCTGGTCGACGACACTCCTTCAAATGTGCTCGCCAGGTCTCGAGTTAATCCAGTCCAAATCCCGGTCGACGAAAAATCCTCAAATGCCGTCACCCGGGTTTGATCCTGGATCACCCGGTCGCCAGAGCGGTGTGGTAACCACTACGCTAGCGCGGTTCTGCCCTTTACTCTAGCAGAGAAGCCCCACCCTGATTTATTACCACAGATTGCAGACCCATCACTGTAAGCAATGGCATCATCATCCCCAGCATTATCATTTATAAGCTGATCAACTTCCAGCTCTGCTCTCCCATTGGACCAAGTTCTGCATTCTCTACCAAGGCTGATGAAGACTTGCTGGTAGTTCATCCAGTTCTCATCTGACTTACTCCACTCTTCTCTCTTGAATATACTTTCAACTGGGGTCACCTGTCTAATAGTCTCCCCCGCCTGCGCCATCCACGACATCCCCCTCTTTATTCTCGCTCCTTTGATGTCAGCTATGTTCTCATGCAGGTTTACGCAATAACGTATAATCGGCAGGCCGATCTAATTACCTGGCGGAACGTGAATAAGTCTGAGATGGTAAACAAGATAAGGACAGTCCCATAGCCGATACTTCCGTAGGAGGGGGGGGGGGGTGGAGTCTTAGAGACTTCATCCTACTAGATTCAGCATAGAGAGCAAAATAATGAATGAAAGGGCATAAGAATTATGCCAAATAAAAGCGATGAGTGAGAGGAAGAGAAAAATGAAGAAAAAAAGTGATACTGCCGGAGTGGACGTGAGATCGCTCAACCATATCGTCACAATATGTTTCCCAATGCAATGAAAGTTCCTCTTGCTTTTTGTATTTTATTTGAATATCACTGTCTGTCTTTCCAACTTTGTCTAAATTACTTCCAAGATATGTGTACGATTCTACATCTTTTAGTAGTGTTTCTTCAAGTTCAACCTTGTTATCATTTCTTGCATTTATTCTCATAATCTTTGTCTTTTCCCTGTGTATTTTCAGTACCACTTGTTGTGACCTCTCATCGAGAATTTTCATTTTCTCTTGCATCTGATTATGGTTATGGGAAAGAAGAGCCAAGTCATCTGCAAAATCCAGATCATCAAGCTGTTTAATCAGATTTCACTGGATTCCATTTTTGTTGTGTGATGTCGATGTTTTCATAATCCAATCTATTGCTAGTAAGAAAAGAAATGGAGACATGAGGCATCCCTGTCTCACTCTCATTCTAATCCTAAACGGTTCTGTAAGTTGTCCTTCATGAAGAACTCTGCATGTCATGTCTTCATAGGTCTTCTCTATTAAGTTAATGATCTTCATGGGAATTCCATAATGCCTCATCAATTTCCAAAGTGATTCTCTGTCTACACTGTCAAATGCCTTTTCATGGTCCACCAATCCGATGTAAAGCGATGAGTTCCATTCCAGACGTTGTTCAACTATTATTCTCAATGTGGCTATCTGGTCTGTACAGGATCTGTTTTGTCGAAAACCTGCTTGTTCATCTCTCAGTTGCTTGTCTATGGATTCTTTTAATCTCTCCAGGATGATTCTGTTTAATACTTTTCCTGGCACTGATAGTAACATTATTCCTCTATAATTTGTGCACTCTTGTAAATTTTTCTTCTTAGGCAACTTGACCAGACAACCTTCCTTCCATTCTGCTGGTATTTCCTCTCTCTCACAGACTTTGCCAAGAGTTTGTATAATATCTCTGTAGAGGTATAAATATCTATTTTGATGGCCTCTGCTGGAATGCAATCTGGACCAGCTGCTTTTCCATCTTTCAGAAGCTTTATGGCTTTCTTTATTTCTTCTCTACTTGGTCGTTCACAGCTGATTTGTAGCTCCTCTTCTGGGGGATTTGTTGGAGATGGTCTATTGAGAAGTTCCTCAAAATGTTCTGACAATGGATATTGCCTTGGGATTATTTGTATTATTTTATACCCATACATTATTAAACCTTCCTCTCTCCAGCTTCCAATCCCGAATATTTTCTGAGAAGCCCAACTCCCTTTCCTATAACTAATGATATGCATCGGTTCTTGGTCTAACCTTGTCACGAAATACGTCTGTTTACTTTTTTGGGTCTGCACTCCTCTCCGGGATTATTGCTCTACCATTCCGTTTTTGTGCTAATTCTTCCAGTATTCATTATTTCCGCTCTCCTCGACCAAGGTTATCTTGTCATATTGTGTCACTCCCTTACTATTACCTATCCGCTCATCTGCTTCTGAAACAACATTGACTCCTATTTGTGCAAAGGGAAATTGTTTGTGTACTAAATAATATAACAGCTTCCGGCTGACAGAAAAGGTGACCGTAAGTAGCGAGACGGGCTGATTGGACAAACGTTTGATACGGGAACATCGGTAGCATAAAAAATATTGTTCAGGTTTTCCAATATGGATACCAGAGGGTATTTGGAGATAGGCGTTAGTTCGTAAACATGGCGTGCCCAAATACATGGCCGATTTCAGTGAGATGTCGGAAGATGACAATCTTGTTAAAGACTAAGTCAAGGACAGTGATGTAATACTTCCGGTAGATGGGATTTGTCTTAATAATCAACTACGAGAAAGTAACATCTTGGAAGATATTATCAGTGTTATATCTGTGCATTAGTGAGTTGTAAACATGATAAGTAACAAAGGAAGTGGCAAGGCGTTATATGGTCACGGAGTTTGAAAATCACATGTACAGGGCAATATCTTATGTTGTCAAGTAGTAATGTTCTACAGGAGGGTAGTGAGGGAACCTCTACCAAAATCAGACACTTAATTATTTGCAATGGCTTTGGCGTTTGAGATGCTAAGGTAGACTACATCTGATTGGATTTCTCCTCCAAGAAACATACCTGGGTGTGTTGGCGAACACTTTGCTTATATTTTACAGCGTTGTAAGGCTACTTCCCTGACTTCCAATTTCGTCAAGTAGAAATCATAGACAGCCAGGAATACGGATTATTAGTACCCAGCCATAGGACAGACTGGAAGTGAATTCTAAGATTAGAAGAGAGTAACCCCAGAGACATTACTTTGCGCCTTAAGTTCTAGGATCCAACTTCAAGTGCACTCAGTTAGACACCTAACTCTCCTGAAAGGTGCGGCATCTTAAACAGTTGCCCAGCAATATTCGGACGTGTCCTGTGCTAACAGTCTGTGCTCACCCTTAAAAAAAAATAACTCGGGGTAAGTTGTAATATGTATATTTTATCATTTTATATTTGCATTTTAACATGTATAATTTGTTTGTGGATGTACAGTAGCATATGAGGCTGGTAAGAGCTGGTGACTCCTTCGTGCGGGTTTCTGCACAAAAACTAACAGCACAGGTGGTCCCAGGGTCCACAGAGAGCATGGGGTTGATGATGATATCATGGCGTAGATATTTATTATATAACCATTTTATAAAATTGCATATATATATATATATATATATATATATATATATATATATATATATATATATATATAGCGTGTGTGAGTGTTTCTCTCTCTGTCTGTATATGTATGTATGTATGTATATATATATATATACATATATATATATATATATATATATATATATATATATATATATATATATATATATACATATATATATATATATATATTTATATATATATATATATATATATATATATATATATATATATATATATATATATATATACTGAAGCACATTAAAAACGCACCACTATTATATATACTGATGCCGAGAAGCTAGAAAAAAAGTGTGGGAATGGATTTTCCCTGTGTTTGTCATGAGGTAGAGAGCGAATGGCTGCTGGAATGGAAAGTGCATGATTCAACCCACGGGTTTGTGTACAGACTACATGAAAACAATGAAAGTTACACATGCAACACGATTCCCAACAGTTATGACCCTGAAAATGTGTACGCGTTGTGGCAGTATAATAATAGTAATAATAAATTCTTTAAGCACCAAACACGGCGCATAAGGCAGAAACCAGTGCTCTCCAGGTCGTACGTTGTGACGCCACTCCTCTTAGCTCTTGCACATTGTTTAATCCCAACGTTCTTCCTTCTCTTATTATTGTTCTTCTGAGTGTTTCTTTTGGTCTTCCTTTTTTCCTCTTACCCTCAGGAACCCAAGTGAGTGCCTGCAATGGTATTCTGTTGTTTTGCATTCGTAGGACATGACCGATATATGACCATCGTCTTTTCCTTATATAGTTGGAGACATATTTCTGCCTAGAGTCTTCTCTTATTTGTCGATTAGTCTTGAATTCTTTCCAACTGATGTTCATGAGTTTTCTAAGACATTTGTTCTCGAATGTATTCAGCTTGTTCTTCAATTATTTTGTTATTTTCCAACTCTCACAGCCGTATGTTAACACTGAGATAACATTTGAATTAAACAGACGAAGCTTGGTATGTATATTCAATGATCGTAATTTCCAAATGTTAGATAATCTATTGAAGGCGTTAGCTGCCAAAGCAATTCTAGTATGAATTTCTCTTGTTGTGTCACCATCCTGAGTCATTTTACTGCCTAAATAATTGAAACTTTCAACTTTCTGTAGTTTTTCCCCGTTCAGGATGATATTAAAGGTCTCGTTAGAAAAGTTCATAACTTTAGTTTTAAAGACATTTATTTGGAGACCTATTTTAACCGAAAGATGACACAAATTATTTACTGCTTCTTGGGATTGTCTGGGTGTTGAACTTAAGAATGCTAAATCATCTGCGAAATCCAGGTTCCCCAGGAATTTTCCATTTGTCCATTTTATACCTAATTGTTCATTGTGGGTACTGTGGCAGTATACTCGGTATAAAAAGGCCGTTGAGACAAAACACCCAGTACATGTGCTTGAAATGCCACGACTATCTGAAAATGACCGCCAACGAGCCATTGGTATGTTGGAGACCGGAATGAGCTCGCGGGCCATTGCCAGAAGGATGAATTGCCACCACAGCACTATTGTACGTCTTACTGAACGTTACGGAACCACTGGCAGTTCCCGAGATAGACTTCGGAGTGACCAACTACGAGTTACTACCCCTGCGCAAGATCGTCATATTGTGCTGAGTCACTTAAGGAATCGTTCTCTCCCGGCAAGTCAAACAGCAAGAGCAATAGTGGGTAGACGTGGGCAAGTCTCTCGAATGACATTCATACGACGACTCAGAGATACAGGCCTTACTGCAAGACGACCTTATGTTGGGCCAAACTTGACTCACAGACATCGTCAGCTGCTTCTGTGAGTCTGCAATGGGCAGAGCAACATGTCAGATGGACTAGACTGCAGTGGAATGCTGTCCTATTCACAGACGAGAGCAGATTCAACATATCCTTTGCTGATCGACGTATGCGGATTTGGCGACCGTGTGGAGAGCACTTTGCAGATTGCTGTGTTCGTCATCACAACCAATTTGGAGGTGGCAGTATTCACATTTGGGGAGGATTCAGTTTTCACCATCGCTTACCTCTTCACGTCTTCTGTGGAAATGTTAAGGCTGTGACATATCGAGATGAGGTTCTGGATGCATTGGTTGCTCCTGCGTTCACAAATTATCCAGACTTGCAGCTTCTCCAGCAGGATAACGCACGTGTGCACACCGCATGCATTACGCAGCAATATCTACAGTAGCAGAACATTGTGACGATTGATTGCCCTGCCCTATCACCAGACATGTCCCCTATAGAACATCTGTGGGACGAGCTTGGACGCAGAGTCTACAGGCAAGGTTCTCCAGCTAATCTGCAACAGCTCGAAGCTGCTCGTACACGTGAATGGGACTTGATTCCCCGGAATTTCCTTCAGAATCTTGTGCGTTCTATGCGGAGCCGCTGCCAAGCTTGTTTGCAAGCACACGGTGTACATACCAGATACTGAGGACAGTGTGAATGAATTTTTTTATTGGTTGCATTTTTGGTTTTCTCCCTTGCCTGCACAGAATGCAATGAATTTCATAACAACCACATGTACAAATTAATGAACAGCATGGATTCATAAGAAAATGAATAAAGATTCCAAATATGTAAACTTGTAAACACTTATATTTACATTTCACACTTTGTTCCTCAATTATACAGGTGGTGCGTTTTTAATGTGGTTCAGTTATATATATATATATATATATATAGATATATATATATATATATATATATATATATATATATATATATATATATATATATATATATATATATATATATATATATATATATATATATATATATATATATATATATATATATATATATATATATATATGTGTGATGGACGAACTCGGCTGACCCTGAACTTTGTTGTAACTTCTTGTAAAAACGTTTATTCTTTCACGTGGATTCATTAGCTATGAAACTGTTCCACAGAGGGCAAACACGTTTGCTGATTGATATGCGGAAAGTTTACCTATCGTTGATTCTGGTCATCGCATTGATTTAAGGAGAGATTAAATCACGCCCACTAACATCTCTTGAACAATCATAGGCAGTTATTTTAATTAACTTGGCCAGTGGGGGAGGGAGGGGGGGGGGCGTCGCCAGAATCAAACAGGCACAGCGACCAAGATCAAAGAGACGAACTGAGGGATTTTAGGGGAGACTATCGGCGTTATCAAAGACAGTAGTGGTCCCTGATACGAGACGCAGTTGCTTGCCGCTAATTTCGCGTCTCGGTGTCAATCGTAGAACCGAGCGAACGGGGAAACCGAAACGGGCAGCAGCGAACGGAGATACGAAGACCAGGGTGCGGTCTCTTCTCTTGATTTGGCGGTCAGATCCCCAAAAGTTCGTGAGATCAAATAAGCTGTCAAGTTTATCATGTCCCACTCAACTTACATTCCATTTTAGCTAAATAGACCATGAAGACTAGACACGTTATCACTCGCTGGCCAGACCTTTACAGAAGCACTAGCTTTATTGAAATCTTGTTATAGATTTTCCTCTGGATTTTATATATAAATTTGCAGTGTTTTCTATTCTGTGCAAAGCGAGTGATCGTACCTGCGGTCCCAGCTAAATAAAGAAAGAAATAAAGAAATCATCCTATAAACTTCCAGTCATATTGAAGAAACATTTCTTTAAAATATAATCTTGTGGCGGTCCTTGCGACCTAGCTGTCAGAATTAAATGAAATAAAGCCCACCCAAGAACATTTTAAAGAATAATCATCAAATTACCCTTGCAAACCTGTAAGAGAAACTGGAAGGTACTCATCGCCAGTAGCGATATCATATTTACTGTTTACTGTGAGAGAGTACATATTTTCCTGACTGTAACCGAGCCTAGTTTTTTTCCTCAATTGGATTTAATAAAACTATCATCACGCATTGAAGGAATTTTACCATAGCGGAGGATTAAAAGAGACCACTTCATTTTCACCCCTGTGCCGAACTGTGTTAGTACCATCCCATAGACTCCTTTTATATATATATAAAAACACGAGAACTCTTAGTCTTCAAGTCTTGCGATAAGTGAGAATATTTGTTACCAACAAACCCTCGCAAACATCTGGGGCGGGACATCGAAGGACTAGACAGTTCATATTCGAAAGATTACTTGCTGTTTTATATACTTTTTATGGATCGTCTGAGGCTGCATTCGGTAAGTGTGTGAGTATATGAGTGTGGATCCTCACGCGTGTGTATGAATGACAGGAAATTTAATCGTTTTCTTTTGTAAACCTGTTGTTAACTTTCTTGCCTAGTAATATAATTTTTCTGTATTCCCTGCATTGTTCCTTTAAGGGGGAGTTGCTAATTGGTTAACTCTGTTTAAAAACCCCCTCCTTTCCATTTGCTTAGTAAAGGGAAGAACAGCTGGGAAGAAGAGTTCCTTTTTTTCTATCACCTATACCTAACTTTGTAACACCTCTTTCAGAGTAATTAACTTCACTGTTAGGTTAACGTACCTACGTTCCTGATATTATCTGTCTCTGGACTGGGTTTGTCTTTGTCTAATAAGCGGGAAGGGCTTAGTCGATACCAATCTTCTTCACCCCTCCCAAATTTGTTATTTGCATTTGTGTACTTATGATAATTTATGTAATACCTGATATTTGTTAGTGATTGATGTTTAAAGTGAATAAAATCACACAAACTCATTTAGTTCTGTGTGTTGGATATACCCACAGCCCAACATTTCCCCATTCGTTTAATATAGTTTGTATCTACATCGTCTGTGTGTGTGAAAAAACACCAAATCGGTGTGCGCGCAGATGCGAGTCTGGAAAACTGGCAAATAATTGTTTGACCAAGAGAGCGGAAGAGAAGATTGAGAGAAGCGATTTGTCGTAAATAAGTCTGTCTTTACTCTCCTCCAGCACGCTGTGAAGCAACTATTTAATATCTACATTTTCTATCACTGAGCTTTCCATCATCATTTTCCACTCTAAACCGGACCACTATTTCTAAGACTCTTTTCTCTCAAAATAAATTTACGACAATATTTGGCTGGCTCGTCCAGGATTATTTTGAGATACATTTGATGCACACATATTTGTGGGCTGGTTCTGGGATCTTGAGCTACATTTGAGGCAATCTATAGCCGGGTTAAAGATATTTTGAGTCTGATTTAGTCTGGGTCTAACTAGGTAGAGTGTGAATGATTTGTCTTGTGAATTAGGGAAATAAATAAATAATTACACCCCTAGACAAACGTTCTTTAAGTATTTGGGTTGTCCACACAGCATATTTACAGGTTGTTTTCTCTCCACAGCAGTAGAAAGTACAGATTAACAAAAATATTTGCTATTTTAATTATCCTCTGGCGGAGATAATTCAATTTCTTTCTTTATAAGAGTTGCTGGGATTGCGTGATTGTTTTACAGTCACTAAGGTTTTTGAAGTTAAAAAGAGTTGAGCTTAGCTAAAGACGGATTGTTCTGATTTTTAAAAATTAAGTTAACAACGTCTCATCTCAATAATTGACTTTAGGGACGGAGTTTGTTGTCAGAGATTTAAAATTTAGGGGAAAAAAAAAATTTTTTTTTTCCTTTTAAATTGTTTTAATTTAAATTTTTCTCTACTGTTAGTAAAAGTAGATTCTTTTCCAGTGTAACTTACCATTTAGTGGCATAGTCGCTTGCGTTTAGAGCCTTAATTGCCAGATAATAGCAGCGATAAGTTTGCACAGTACAGGTAGGAGGTAACTCAAGTAATTTTTTTTTACTTTGGTTTTTTTCGTAGCGGCTCTGAGTTTTCCCCTTCTTGTTCCATCTTACTATTCTCTAGTCTTAGAAGCATCCAGTTCTTTGACAATGGCAGAGAGAATTAGGATAAGATCCCTTTTGAATCAAGAGGCCAAGGACTCAGGACTAGACACAGAAGCTGCGAATCTGTTTATCAACCAGGAACTTCAAAGGTATGACGCGGAGGAAGAGAGGGCAGAAGCTAGGAAGAAAGAAGCGGACGATCGTCAATTGGAGCAGAAGAAAATTGAGGCAGAGATGGACGCCCGCAGGGAAAGAGAGAGAGACAAGGAAAGACAGCATGAATTAGCGCTCAAGGCTTTAGAGAGTCGGAGTGCCTCTACTTCAAATAATGGAGAGCCGTCTTCGCCCCAGTCTCAAACAATGGATCTCTCCAGCACTCAGTCTGCCCAATTAACTGCTATGTCGTTTTCTTTAGAATCTTTTCCTAGCCCTAACGAAAAAATTGACAGCTACCTAGAAAAATTCGAGAGACTCGCGAATCTTTATGGGTTAGAGAGTACCCGCTGGGCGCTCAAACTTTCAACGTCACTGAAAGGCAATGCTTATGACGTGTACACAAAGCTGGGACCGAATCAACATGATTATGACCTGTTGAAGAAGGCCTTACTACAGCAGTTTGAGATGACTGCCCGAAAGTTTCTGCAGTTGTTCAGAAACAGCCGAAAAGAGAGCACGGAAACATTTCCCCAGTTCTCTTCACGTCTCACGGGTTATCTGACAAAGTGCATTGAATTATCTGACCTACCTCTTTCATATGAGGGACTCCTCGAACTTGTTCTTGTGGAGCAGATAAAATCCACTTTGTCGAATGAAACTCGTAGATTTTTGGCTGAACAGGGGCAGTCAGGCTTGAAGACATACTCAATAAAGCCGAACGCTATAGCAATGCAATGGCCGAACTTCCCAGCACTAAACGTAAACCCACCGATGAGCCATCTCGAAAACAGAATCTAGAGCAGGCATCCTATTCTTCCACTTCCTCTCAACATTATAACCAACGAGATAACAATACCCAGAAACCTCCCCAGGAAAAATCGAAATTCTACAAAACCCGATACCCCCCAAACAACAATTCTGATCAACCCATCAAGCCTACGTGGCAGCGCGGCCACCAAGGTCAAGGAAAAGGGAAGACCCCTACACCAGGAACGTCTGATCAGGGCAAACAAACCGGCTCAAACCGCGTTGGATGTTTGCATACAGCCTCGAAAGGTAGAGTCAACGTCAGTGATTCTCAACCTGAGGGGGACCGACCCTCAACTCGAGGAACTGTAATTTTGAATGGTACCTCAACTACTTGTCTCTTTGACACTGGATTAAGTTTTAGTTGTATTGTTGCTAGACATCTAGTCAAACCAAGTCAGGAGACAGAGGAAACCGTCAAACTTAGTGGAGTTTTCAGGAGTGACGCACCCAGGACGCTTCCTATCGCACTGGTAGAAATACACTCTGACTTTGTCAGAGGAGTTATTAAAGCGGCCATAATGGATGATCCGATCTACCCAGTTATCCTGGGATGTAGATATGTGTTCATTGGGAGACCTAAGGAGCCGATTGTGGCAGCGGTAACCACAAGAGGGCAAGCTAAGAAGGAGAGGGAGCCTGCGCCAAACTTGTTGCCGAATGAACTGAAGGAGGCGCAACAAAAGGACCCTACTCTGGCGCCCTGCTTTAAAAAACTGCCCATGGCTAAGGACCCCAGACACAACGGAGACATCTTTTCTAAGGATGGTGTATTGTATCGTAGAACGGGCAACCCGGACACGGGGAATAACCAGCTCCTAGTACCGACGCAGTACAGAAACCAGATCTTAGAAATGGGGCACTCTCTTCCCTTTAGCGGACATATGGGACAAAACGCCACTATTCAGCGAATAAAAAACCACTATTGGTGGCCAGGAATGAACTCTGACATTGTCAGGTATGTGAAATCCTGCGCCCAGTACCAACGGGTAGCACCCAAGCACTTGACATCCCCAGTACCTATGGGGCAAATGCCAATAGTAGGGACTCCATTTGAACGGGTTGCTGTCGACATTATTGGTCCTCTGGAAAAGACCAAAAGAAGGAACAGGTTCATCCTGACCTTAGTTGACACTTGCACTATGTGGGCCGAAGCCGTACCGCTACCATGCACTAATTCCAAGCATGTCGCAGAAGCCCTTGTGCAAATTTTTACACGGTTGGGATTCCCTCAACAAGTTTTGACGGACAATGGATCCCAATTCCGTAGCCTGTTAATGGAGGAGATCTTTAAGATCTTGAGGGCCAAACATATCCACACAAGTCCCTACCATCCGGCCGGAAATGGGCTCGTGGAACGTTTTAACGGTACCCTCACCATGATGTTACGTAAGCTGGGTCAGGAGAAACCGGAAGACTGGGACCAATATATATCGGCTGCCTTATTCGCCTACCGAGAGGTACCCCAAGCGTCTACGGGTTTTGCGCCAGCTACACTTTTATTTGGCAGACCTATTAAGGGGCCACTAGAAGCCTTACTTCGGTCCCTGACAGACCAGAAGGCTGACGAGACAGTCGTCTCTGCAAGCAAGTACGTATCTGAGCTTAAGGAAAGGCTAAAGCTAGGATGGGATCTAGCTACTACCAACCTTAAGAAAGCCCGCGCTAAAATTACTAAAAGATACAACAAAGCTGCAAAAGAGAGAGAACTACAACCAGGGGAGAAAGTCCTATTGCTACTTCCAACCGGAAGCAATAAACTTCGCATCGGATGGCAAGGACCGTTTACCGTCCTTAAAAAGATCTCACGTACCAACTACAAGATCTCCATCAAAGGAAAGGAGAAGGTCTTCCACATAAATCTGCTAAAGAAATATTTGGAAAGACCGGTGCCATCCTCCGAGCATCTCCTGGCTGTCGCCATAGCAACGGAAGACGAGGAAGATGATGATGGTTGCATGGAGTATCCATTGCAACCCACAGAATCCTTTAAAGATGTCAAGTTCGGCGACAATCTCTCACCAGAACAACAAACAGAAACCAGGGCTCTACTAAAACAGTACAGTGCAGTCTTAACGGATGTACCTGGTCGAACAAATCTCATTGAATTTGATATGAAATTAACAAACGAGACCCCTGTTCAAACCAGAGTTTACCCCATCCCGTACGCTAAAGCTGATGCACTTCGCGGAGAAATAGACAAGCTGCGTCAGGCAGGAATTATCAGTGAGTCTACATCTCCTTACAGCTCGAGTGTAGTGCTGTTGCAGAAGCCCAATAAGGAAGTTCGGCTGTGCATTGATTACAGGTTGCTAAACGCGGTAACGGAATTCCAGCCCGAACCTCTCCAAACTGTTTCTGAGTTGTTCACCAAGCTCAGCAAAGCAAAGATCTTCTCCAAGATTGACCTCAGCAAAGGTTATTATCAAATACCAGTCAAGGAGGAAATTAAACCTTTGTTAGCTTTCAGCACTAGTGAAGGACATTACACATTTAACGTGATGCCGTTCGGTTTGCATAATGCACCAGGAGTGTTCACCAGGATGATGAGGAAGCTTCTACAACCTTTGCAAAGTCCCCATATCCATAATTTCATGGATGACATCTTAATTGCATCGGAAACCTATGAAGAACATATTGCTACGGTTGCTATGCTCCTCAGGAGACTACAGGAAACGGGTCTCACAGCCAGACCTAGCAAATGTCTCATCGGGTTTGAACAGTTAGACTTCCTGGGGCACACTATTTCTCACGGATGCAGTTGGCCTATTAAGAAGAACGTGGAGAAAATAATGGCAGCAAAAAGACCCCGAACGAAGAAAGACGTACGTTCCTTCATATCGCTATGTGCATACTATCAGAAGTACATCCAGAACTTCAACGGACTGACGGCACCTCTGACTGACCTCACAAAGAAAGGTTGTCCTGATAAGGTCATATGGGATCAAAAGTGCGAACACGCGTATAGCACTTTGAAAGGACAGTTGTCTGCATACCCCATTTTGAGGTTGCCTGACCTCAAGAAACCTTTTGTACTGAGAGTCGACGCGTCAGGTCAGGGCATCGGGTCAACACTGCTTCAAGCCGATGACAGTGACCTGAACATGCTATTTCCAGTTGCCTATGGCAGTCGGAAATTAAATAAAGCGGAACGGAACTACAGCGTAGTTGAAAGGGAATGTCTTGCTCTGATTGACGGTATCAGACGCCATCATGAGTTTCTTTATGGTACATCTTTCACGGTGCAAACAGACCACGCTCCGTTAGCATTTCTTGGTGCCAATAAAGAATTTAACGCAAGGATCATGCGTTGGGCGCTTCTTTTAAGCGTTTATTCTTTCAAAGTGGAATATATTCCGGGAAGACAGAATGTCGGGGCTGATTTCCTGAGTAGAAACTGGACTACAGAGAAAGAGGAGGAAGGTGAAGATACCAATCATCCAAAAGTTACCGATCAGGGCAGCTTCATCGTCATAAATCAAACATGAAAACACGTTTTCACGTCTCAAAAGAGGGGACGATTGTGATGGACGAACTCGGCTGACCCTGAACTTTGTTGTAACTTCTTGTAAAAACGTTTATTCTTTCACGTGGATTCATTAGCTATGAAACTGTTCCACAGAGGGCAAACACGTTTGCTGATTGATATGCGGAAAGTTTACCTATCGTTGATTCTGGTCATCGCATTGATTTAAGGAGAGATTAAATCACGCCCACTAACATCTCTTGAACAATCATAGGCAGTTATTTTAATTAACTTGGCCAGGGGGGGGGGGGGGCGTCGCCAGAATCAAACAGGCACAGCGACCAAGATCAAAGAGACGAACTGAGGGATTTTAGGGGAGACTATCGGCGTTATCAAAGACAGTAGTGGTCCCTGATACGAGACGCAGTTGCTTGCCGCTAATTTCGCGTCTCGGTGTCAATCGTTGAACCGAGCGAACGGGGAAACCGAAACGGGCAGCAGCGAACGGAGATACGAAGACCAGGGTGCGGTCTCTTCTCTTGATTTGGCGGTCAGATCCCCAAAAGTTCGTGAGATCAAATAAGCTGTCAAGTTTATCATGTCCCACTCAACTTACATTCCATTTTAGCTAAATAGACCATGAAGACTAGACACGTTATCACTCGCTGGCCAGACCTTTACAGAAGCACTAGCTTTATTGAAATCTTGTTATAGATTTTCCCCTGGATTTTATATATAAATTTGCAGTGTTTTCTATTCTGTGCAAAGCGAGTGATCGTACCTGCGGTCCCAGCTAAATAAAGAAAGAAATAAAGAAATCATCCTATAAACTTCCAGATATATTGAAGAAACATTTCTTTAAAATATAATCTTGTGGCGGTCCTTGCGACCTAGCTGTCAGAATTAAATGAAATAAAGCCCACCCAAGAACATTTTAAAGAATAATCATCAAATTACCCTTGCAAACCTGTAAGAGAAACTGGAAGGTACTCATCGCCAGTAGCGATATCATATTTACTGTTTACTGTGAGAGAGTACATATTTTCCTGACTGTAACCGAGCCTAGTTTTTTTCCTCAATTGGATTTAATAAAACTATCATCACGCATTGAAGGAATTTTACCATAGCGGAGGATTAAAAGAGACCACTTCATTTTCACCCCTGTGCCGAACTGTGTTAGTACCATCCCATAGACTCCTTTTATATATATAATAAAAACACGAGAACTCTTAGTCTTCAAGTCTTGCGATAAGTGAGAATATTTGTTACCAACAAACCCTCGCAAACATCTGGGGCGGGACATCGAAGGACTAGACAGTTCATATGTCGAAAGATTACTTGCGGTTTTATATACTTTTTATGGATCGTCTGAGGCTGCATTCGGTAAGTGTGTGAGTATATGAGTGTGGATCCTCACGCGTGTGTATGAATGACAGGAAATTTAATCGTTTTCTTTTGTAAACCTGTTGTTAACTTTCTTGCCTAGTAATATAATTTTTCTGTATTCCCTGCATTGTTCCTTTAAGGGGGAGTTGCTAATTGGTTAACTCTGTTTAAAAACCCCCTCCTTTCCATTTGCTTAGTAAAGGGAAGAACAGCTGGGAAGAAGAGTTCCTTTTTTTCTATCACCTATACCTAACTTTGTAACACCTCTTTCAGAGTAATTAACTTCACTGTTAGGTTAACGTACCTACGTTCCTGATATTATCTATCTCTGGACTGGGTTTGTCTTTGTCTAATAAGCGGGAAGGGCTTAGTCGATACCAATCTTCTTCACCCCTCCCAAATTTGTTATTTGCATTTGTGTACTTATGATAATTTATGTAATACCTGATATTTGTTAGTGATTGATGTTTAAAGTGAATAAAATCACATAAACTCATTTAGTTCTGTGTGTTGGATATACCCACAGCCCAACATTTCCCCATTCGTTTAATATAGTTTGTATCTACATCGTCTCTGTGTGTGAAAAAACACCAAATCGGTGTGCGCGCAGATGCGAGTCTGGAAAACTGGCAAATAATTGTTTGACCAGGAGAGCGGAAGAGAAGATTGAGAGAAGCGATTTGTCGTAAATAAGTCTGTCTTTACTCTCCTCCAGCACGCTGTGAAGCAACTATTTAATATCTACATTTTCTATCACTGAGCTTTCCATCATCATTTTCCACTCTAAACCGGACCACTATTTCTAAGACTCTTTTCTCTCAAAATAAATTTACGACAATATATATATATATATATATATATATATATATATATATATATATATATATATATATATATATATATATATATATATATATATATATATATATATATATATATATATATATATATATATATATATATATATATATATATATATATATATATATATATATTTTTTTTTTTTTTTTTTTTTTTTTTTTTGCCGTCTTCTGTTGTCCAAAGGTACTTTCATCCGACTCAGTGAGGTTTCGATAAACCCTCAGTAATGGTAAAAGTTCAGATGAAGATGAAGTGGTGGATAGAAGTGGAGGTCTCCTGACTACAATGTCAGGAGACCCAGTACTTTGCACAGACATTTGTCTCCTTTCAGTTTGTGGTTCAAGTTGCCAGCAGTCGACGCTAGACAACAACATCAGATGGGTTTTGAAGATGCTTGACAATCTTTGTAATTACCTCAGCCGTAATGCATGGAGAAGTGTTTCAGCCATCAGACTTGATTATTGTAGAGAAGTACAGTCCAAGACACCTTTGAGAACTAATAGCGGCTGAAGCAGACGCCACTCGACTCCACACCGTTGGCTAAGTACAAAAACCGCACAGCCAATGAACATTTCGCAATTATCCCTAATTTCCACCACAGTTTAAATTAGCCGATGATGATAAATGTCATCGCTTCTTTTTTATAAACAATTTTATTTATTTTACATAGTTAAACTATAAGCGATTATTAAACCTCCTAGTATTCTAAACACATAAGCAGATAGAGCTATTAGATTAAGATGTTGCTGAATCACCTTCAGCTGGGAATCAGAAATGCGAGACAGAACATATTACCTCACAAAAGGCGCGGGAAAATAAGAAGGTCATGACAGCTTAGATTATCTCAGTTGGTATGCATAATTTAAAATCATGTGAGGCTCATTTAAATAGAAGCATTATTCTTCTATTTTTATCTCTGCCAAGAGTGATCTTGAGCAAAGGTTGATATATTTGGAGATCCTCATCAGCATACTCTAAGTTGGGCCATTATTGAACCACTACTGCGGAGCAGGGGAGACATTCCTGCCACAAACCATGAACACTGGCATTATTGGACGTAGCTACAACAATTATAATGTGTCTATGGCCTTTCCTTACAGCTTGTTCCCAAGGCAATGCAGAGTTGTTCAGTTTTGCATGCCACTGTGGAACACCTGAGACTGCTGTAACCACGACCACACCCTTAGTTACTACGACAACTACACCTGTAGTTACTACTACAACGATGTCCACAACGTCACCACGACCAGGTAATTTGTTTCATATAATCTTGTAGGAGATATTCAAAATTAAAACTCTAACTTTTCCATACCCACATTTTTTGGGATGCGGTATTAGCACTCCTCATGTGTTTTCTCCCATCATGTATATGGTCTATTTTTCTGTTCACTTCGTTTCTTCTGTCTTAAAACAAACAGTAAAAGTGATATTACTGTGTTTCTGGTCTTTCTCGTTACATATCTATAGTTTAGTGTTTTTCCTGCCTGTCACATTACACATGCACAGTTTAGTTATTAATTGTCTGTATGTGACACATCCATAGTTTAGTGTATTTCCCGGCTATCACAATCGACATCCACAGTTTCGAGTATTTCATATCACATGATATATCCACAGTTTTTATATTTCCAGGCAATCACATGATGCATCCACAGTTGGACGTATTTCATGTCACATCATCAACATCCATAATTCTCGCCGTTTGTACAACGGTCACATCTAATGGATGCAACTGTGGTTGAAAGTTAGACATTAATTGTATTATTTCCCTTATATGTACTCTCCCGAAAATAGTAACACTCAACGAAGAAAAGTCGGTGAATTGTGCAACACAAAGTGAGTGACAGTGATATATGAATAAAATGTAAGTTTTTGATTGTAGAACCCAGTTTCATTCCGGAAACGGATTTAACTCATCATTTTGTTAAAAATAACCTTAAAATGTAAGTTTTTGATCGTTTCTTCAAGACAAAATTTTAATTTAAAGTATTGCAGACTTATTATTATGGATCAAAATGATAAGATGGCTGCAAAACGAGCTGCAGATGCTAAGAGGAAGAGACGATCGCCTCAATCACAACGAGCAAGCGAGACTCTAGAAGAAGCAGCGATCCGACGACAACATAAAGAGGAACAAAGACAAGCACAGCGTCAGTCACAACGAGCAAATCAGTCTGCAGAAGAGCATGAATCTCAACGCGCTGCAGAAGCTTTTCGCATTCGTCAGTTGAGAGCATCACAACGAGCAAAGGAGACTTCAGAAGAAGCAACCGAACGTACAGCAGCAGCTGCACAACAAGTGAGACGATCAGGAGTTGCACGTAGTCCAACAATTCCAAATCGTGATGCCTTTGATGAGAATGCAGCTGCTGTACACAGCGGCGGCCCAATGGATCAGAAATGTCAGTTCTGTCACTCTCTCAATTTTCAAGTGGAAAGATCAACCGATGGTACACTCAAATATTGCTGCCATAAAGGCACAGTGCTGTTGGAGCAAGAAGGAGAGCAGAGACGTCCTTTTCCTCCGTATCTCAAGGATCTTTTTAGCAACCCAGCGCATCC
This sequence comes from Oreohelix idahoensis, assembly GCA_024509875.1. Taxonomy (NCBI): domain Eukaryota; kingdom Metazoa; phylum Mollusca; class Gastropoda; order Stylommatophora; family Oreohelicidae; genus Oreohelix; species Oreohelix idahoensis. Next base: position 128,801 of record JAMPIV010008043.1, on the reverse strand, counting down.
GCAACACCGACATTTTAAGGAAAATATCCGTTCCTATAATTCAGTCTTGGGCTTTGCATCCATGGGTGCCATTTACTTCCGTCATTATTGACGGGTTATTGCTAGTTATATAACACTAGTCAACAAATTTTCAAAAGTTATTTGTACCAGAAATTAAATATACCATTTCTTATTGATTTTGACATGCTGATTTCAAATATCATAATGAAATTCACCAATTGGCTCTGGTTTTATTTAAATGATGAATTTACATTACAGTAATACAAATAATGTATGCTTGTTTAATTCTCTGAGGTGAACAGCTTGTCTTTCTACTTTAGCATTATAAAAATTGTGGTTACATACTCAATTAATTGATATTTCAACATAAAATGATAGATAAAATAAAAACATTATTTAAAGTTCACATATCATGTTTTAAAAAGGCACATTTGAACCCATTCCGTCATTATTCAGTTGCTGTTCGAGCTCTCTTTGCTTGCTTCTTGTAGTCAATCGATGAGGTGTCTCTTGTCACAGTCCAACAGTAATCAGCAAGCATTGAAGGGCTCCAATTGCCTTGATACCTTGTCTCCATAGCAGCAATGTCCTGGTGAAATCGTTCACCATGCTCATCACTGACCACTCCACAGTTTGACGTAAAGAAATCCAGATGAGAATCCAGAAAATGAATTTTCAAAGACATGTTGCAGCCAAGACTCTTATACTTCAGAAGGAGATTTTCTACAATTTCATTGTAATTATCAGATCTGTTGTTTCCAAGAAAATTGTCCACCACTGACTTAAATGCTAGCCATGCTGCTTTTTCCTTGCCATGCAACACGCAAAGAAACTCGTCATCATGAAGAAGTTTTCGAATTTGCGGACCAACAAATACTCCCTCTCTTCTGCGTGCCCAATTCTAAACCTTTTGAAAATAAAGTTCGTTTGTTCGTTCGTTCACTCAGTCTTGGAAATTTTCTGATGAGGTATTTGAAAGCCTCATCTGTTTTCTCCATTGCCTTGACAAAGTTTTTCATGAGACCCAGCTTAATGTGCAAGGGTGGCAACAAAATCTTCCTGGTGTCGACAAGTGCTGGGTTCTCAACGTTCTTACTGCCAGGCTGCAATGACTGCCTGATTGGCCAATATCTTCTGATGTAATGGTCACTTCGTGCACGGCTATCCCACTCACAGAGAAAGCAACAGTACTTGGTGTATCCACCCTGTAGTCCAAGCAAAAGAGCGACCACTTTTAAGTCACCGCAAAGTGACCAATGATGATGATCGTAGTTTATACACTTCAAAAGCTGCTTAATGTTTTTATAAGTTTCTTTCATATGAACTGCGTGACCAACTGGAATTGACGGTAACACATTACCATTATTCAACAAAACATGGATGAATCTTGGATGAATCAATGAAAAGCCTCCACTCTTCCGGTATGTAATTGATTTTGAGGGCTGCCATTAAACCAGAAATGGTGTGGCACGCAGAAAGGTCACCCTCTTTGAAAAAGAACGTAATAAGCGGCTTCTGGCGGTTCCTATACACAGAAATTGTAACATCTTCTGCCAGGAGATTCCACTGTTGCAATCTGGAACTCAAAAGCTCCGCCTTGTTCTTCGGTAAATTCAGATCTCTTACAAGATAATTCAGTTCACCTTGGGTATTATATGTGGTTTAGTGGATGTAGTTTGCTCAAAATTTGGGTCGCTTGAGGTTGAGGGTTCAGGACCACCAATGACCTCTTCTTCATCAGTGGAAGCAGCTGAAAATGATTCTGGCACCTTGGGAACTGGTAGGTCATCGCCATGTGGTACCGGACGTATTGCAGAGGGGATGTTTGGATATTCCAGAGTCCTTTTTTCTTCTTTGATATGCCTTTCCCAATTAGAGGGACCATGCAAAAGTAACAGTTGTTGAGATGATCAGTGGGCTCTCTCCAAATCATTGGGACTGCAAAAGGCATAGCTTGCCTTTTGCCAGTCAACCACAGTTTAAGATGTGCTGCACATGTATTGCAGCATATGTGTGGCGCCCAGCTCTTATCTTGATCTCCTATTCTGCAGCCAAAATACGAACTGTACGCCTTCTTAATCACTTTAGTTATATTACGTTTTTGTGATTGAAATGTCACCTCACCACATATATAACAGAAATTATTAGCACTGTTCACACATGTCCTAGGCATTTCTAACTACGATACTTTTGATAAGGACAAATGCACTAACTAATGGCAAAATTTTATCAGAGATAAGATATTTATACACAAAGGTGATGTAATCATAGGTAGGATTGCATCATCAACTTCTAGTTACATTTTTATTGGTCATTAGAAAAAATTATGCAATCGCCCACAACAGTTGCGTCATATATATAAATTGACCGTAATTAAATAAACTAGTAGCATATATCTTGAATAACTAGAGCCAATCAACATTTTTTAATGTCATTTTCGTTTTCAGCACACCAAAATTAGTTAAGATCAGCTATTTTCATTTCTGGTACATTTTGGTTGTTGACTAGTGTAATTAACATTGTAGTGTATTTCATGTCTGTCACTTGCTATATTCACAGCTAAATGTATTTCACACAACAATAGTTCTTGTTAGTCGATCAATCTTAAGCTTCTCTATTTCAATAATATTTTATACAGCACTGCCCCTGTATACATACTCATCAGTTTTCCTAGAAACAGTTCTCCAATGTTCTATTTCTTCTCTCGCTGTCTTTTTGTGCAACTTTACCTCATCACTGAAATATCGTCCATACACGCTTGAAAGTGTTTGTTCAAGGCATCTACGCATGTATATGTTATGTACCGTGGGTATGTCATGTGATACATATCATTACCGTTCAGCTTCCCAAGGAGCATAAGCCTTCAAGACACTCGTGCCAAATCATATTATCATGTGCCATCAGTTCATCCTCTTTATTAATCTTCCTCATAATTTTCATTTCTGTTGCCAGTTTCCTTCTACTTTTCTTCCTCTATATGTCTTACTCTATCAATTTTAGAACAAGGACTGCCCTGTAAAGCTATCAACAAGTTTTGTCAATATAAGTCTAATCTATCGTCAGTGAATCTTGTTATCGTTTGTCTCACTGGCACTTGTCTGGTTCTTGCCATCATTTCCACATATGTGATTCAGGATGTACCATTTCAATCCTACTATTCTACGCTAGCACCTATTTTTGTCTGTAACTTCTTGGCTGATGTTGTTGTTTTGTTTGTTTTGGTTTTTTTTCTCTCCATTTTTCTCAGCCATACAATAGGATTTGAGTTGAGTATTCTGATTTGTGTGCATCCATATATTTCCCAAGGCAATGAAATCTGCTCTTTCCTTTGGTATTCTTAGTTTTCCCTGTCTATTCTTCCAACTTAATCTTGATATATATATATATATATATATATATATATATATATATATATATATATATATATATATATATATATATATATATATATATATATATATATATATATATATATATATATATATATATATATATATATATATATTATTTGCATTTATCATCATAGTTTTTATCTTTTCCTTGAATTTTTTCAGACCTGCTTGCCGTGATCGCCCATGAAGTATTTTACGGTTTATCGGACAGACGATCCAGGTCGACGGTATAATTTAGATTGTCGACCTGTACAGCCAGAGTTAACTCATTTCCAGTTCTCTTGGCTGGTGTTATTGTTTTCATTATACATACTAAAGCCATTAAGAATATAAGTATTCCGAGCCGAGCTCTAGTTCTTTCCTGCAACGGAGCGGTCAGTTGTCCTTCTTCAATAATTCATATCAGCATGTGTATGTGTGTTTTAAATTAAGATAATGATTTTCAGGTGGACCCCCTTAATGCGGCATCCGTTTCTAAATTGATTCCCTGTCTACACTGTAAAATGTATTTTCTTACTGTGACCAGATGTAACTCGATCATTTATGTTCTCAATAGTTCTCCCCAATCATCATAATCCTTACATTCGTTCATTTTTCATTTCTTTCTTTGACCACTTTCTCACCGCTTGGTTTCTCCCACGACTATTTCTTGGCGTAATTAGGACCACAATCCCCTTCTCTTCAACTGTGAGCCATATGGTCATCAATCAAAGCTCTAGTTATTAGAAGGCCTAGCGAGGAGGATATTTCAATTAGATTTTTCTACAAAATTCCTCCTTAAACTATGCTAAAAATGCACGATAGTTTTCGTGTCTCACAGCTGCCACAAGAGAATGGTTCACAATTAAGGATCTCCAGACATGAAAACAAACAGCTTCCTACATATCAGAGAGGAAAAGCCTGCATATTTATCGACGACCCCGCCAGCCAGGGTTATAATAGGTCGTAAATGCATATGATTTAAATATTCTTTCACTCATATAACCATATCTATTTATCTCAGGAAGTTGGTGGTCTGTCTCGTGTGTTTTCATAAAATAGGTTGGTAAGTCCATGCTGTCAGCCTGTTCCTCTCATAAAGCCATAGTTATGAAGACATGTTCTATTGTTTACTTATCTTATCCACATGGGCACATGTCTGCCTCCCGAATATTTAATTTGCTTAACAAATGGTATCTGTGTTTGCTGTGATCAGTTTTCTGGCTGATCTCTTCTTGTTAAGCAGGAATATACTTCTGTGACATCTGACTCTGGTTCTGTTACATCTGACTATGGGTGTCCTCTAAGATATTTTTCTTCGAAGCTACATTTTACTGTTGCTTTGATCTCTTCATATGATATTTTGTCCTCAGGTTGGTGAACTAAATAAAGTGCAAGGTACTTAAAACTCTTTATTATTTACATGATGGCATGCTGTTTGTATTTTGGTACGTATATGTGGATTGGTCCGTAAGTTACGTGTGAGTATATGTTCGCAAATTTATGCGTTTTAGTTCGTACATAACTATCATATTTACATTTTTACATATCTATGTATTATCTGTATGCATATGCGAAAGAATAAACGTTTGTTAAGTTGATATACAAACTAAATCAAAACATTCGTCCATACATATGCAAACATGTACAAACGAACAGACATACTTACGTACCAACACCCATATACACATGCGTATTCTGTACTTGTGTTTAAATTTATATATATCTTTTTAACAAACTTTCTCGATACATTTTATTTTATTTTTACTCACGGCAGTGACCTGCTACTACAGCAGCCAACGTCCAGCAAAACTTAGCAGTATTGCGAGAAGACTGTACTCGAGCACACCTGTTGTAACGGAATGTGATTACCCTGGAGTGGTTGGCCTATTCAGGGAGAGCAGCGGAAAACTGACCGCTGTGTGTGCGGCGTCTCTGTTGGAGGAAGATGTTTTGCTCATTAATGAGAGACAATGCCTGAAATGGGTGCAAACGTACGTCATTCCTACTGTACACTATATAGCACAATATATATCCTTGTTGATGTTTCAACACCCAGGGCCACCGAAACGCATTTATACATCATGTCCCTGCCTCCTTACAGCTTCAAGTATATTATGTTCCAGCTGTTGTTTTACATGTTCACAGATATCATTGCATCATCTGCTCGATCACAAGACTGTATTATTCTACAATCTATTATTAAGTTTCAAGGTTACTTTTTCTTCAATCTCCCCCATCGTACTCTGTGATGTCAGCTACTTCTATTGTTCTGTTTTATTATTCACACACATCATACTTCTGCAAAATATCTTACTTGATACTTTTTTGTAGGCTTAGTCAAAGATTTGGAAAATGGTAGCACAACCTAGAGCTCTCTTCTGTCTTTCTCTTCTATACAGATACCCACTTTACGTACTGGCCGATTCTTACAAAACTGCAAAGGCGACAAAAGCAATTTCTGTCAACAGTACTTCAGTCAAGAAGCTGGACTCATGTACGCCAATATAACGAACGTTTGTCTTTTTTTTAAATAATTATTATAGTTACACATAATATGGCTCTAAGTGAAGTAAAGCGTGTAAACGTACTGTATTATTTTCATTGCACAAACAGGATAGTTCGCAGCGGCCTTAATTACGCGTCAACGTGGGTCATTGCATTAGCGCCATTATTAAATGTTATTTATTCTGTTATATTTAACAGTGTATGAATGATTTTGTGTCAATCGCTCAAAGCAAAGTTAGTCAATGTCTAGACCAGGGTTTCTCAACCGGGGTTCCACGGAACCCTAGGGTTCCGTGAGAGGTGGCTGAGGATTCCGCGAGCGATCGTGACTGACAAATAATAAACATCGTTTTTTTTAACTTTTCGTGCCCGGGCGATATAGCGCTCGCAGTATGGGAACAGTGAGAGAGCAGTCTCGTATGGTAGTGTGTGATAGGACGGTGTTCGATCTTGCGGAAACCACATTTCATTAGCATTTTGTAAAGTAGAAATTTGTGATAAGACTTTTAAGTCTACTTGCATAAGTTTACAAAAAAAAAAAAACCATGCACGATATTTAAAAAAAGGAAAAACTGATGTTTCTTCTACATTCACAACACATCACAGTTGATATCCTTTATGGGAAGGGAGACCACACAAAAAGAATGGGCTAATAAGTTGGCTAAAGTAATCACACAGAATTATGCACAGAAATAAAAATTCATTCTCTACTCAAAAGAGCATTGGTAGTTATTATTGGATTATTACTTTTACAACTTTATGATCACACTAAGGTATCATGAGCTGTAGATATAATAATTTAATGCAGGAGTTCCCTGAGTCCTGATAAATTATTTCAAGGGTTTCTCCAGAATAAACAGGTTGAGATAGGCTGGTCTAGGTGATACATAATTTCACGATTCACTTATTCATTAATGTGTACACTTTACTTTGTAGCTTCATTACGCTTTCTTTTCATCCTCATCATGGAAGCTGTATAACTGTGACATCACCGTTGAACTCAAAGTATAGACATAGAATGTGTCTCTCCCTCTAGACATTAAGGCAATAAGATGGGAGACAACAATATGGCAGTCCTAGACTTGCTTAACTTTACCCATTGCCTGATCAGTGAGCCGTCTTCAAATGTAAAAATCTGTTTGACAGTAAAGTTGGATTGCACGGAGACTGGAGATGTATAAGGTTGCTCAGTGTAAATGTACTGATGTAACGTACTGTTTTTCTGTGTTATGAATGGTAGTACGTTGAGCGTGTCATGTTGTCCTGGACAGTACCAAGTAGTAGCAAGGAATCTAGGTCACTAGCGTGAGGTGCCGCCAGGGTTTAATAGGCACATACATAATGTCAGTATTCCTGCAGATTTACACGTGTAATACTTGTATGACAATGGGGTTGATGGTGTAAGTGTGTAGATAACAGTGCTGATAACACGAAGGCCGTATAGGCTCTTGGACGTCTTCACATTAACTCACACAACCACAAGTAGAAGTCAGTGAAGTAGGGAATGCTGCTGACGTTTACAATATTTATTTGTGACGTCAGTGATGCAATCACTGATGCAATCATATATGTTCACTGATGCAGTAAGGCTGATATATATTGGTGTTGCACTTATACAAACTCTGTATGTTGTGGGTAATCTGTTCTGGTCACCGCTGATACCTGCTGGTGGTTCACTACTGATACAGGTATACCGCTATGGTGGTAGTGGCTGGTGATGTAGACATAGCGCGAATGCGTGTTGGAAAGTTCGTCAAGGTGGACATCAGTGTAGCAGTGCAGTCTTGTATCACAACATGTAACCTACAAGAGTGTGTGTGACATTCATCACATTGAAAGGTGTATCTGTAGGGCTGATGGAACCAAATGTTGTACGTGTTACAGGTATGGAGTCAAAATATAGGTGAACACCTGTGTACGTTTTTCTCACCATTTATTATAGTCACAGCAACAAGACGTAGACAAATCCATGTAAGCATGACACAGGAACATGGCGGATATGAAGACAATTCACTACAATTGCATGTACATAAGTTCCAGTAAATGTATGATTATCAAAGTGTTGCAGACACCAATTTAACTCTCATTTCACAACTAGCAGAAAAAAATCCCGCATTACAGAACGGGTAAATAACTGTATAAATATCCAACAGTTTCATTCTGACTTTTCTTAAGTCGCTCTCCTTAAGTCAACCCCAAACATGGTGGGCGACGAAAATAGCATAGTCCATCCCTCTAATCGGACGTATCAAAGATAGGCTGTCCTTTCGAAGATAGTCTTATATAACTCCCTCGTACATCAGGCGAGTTTTCACTTTCAAAGTTATAATAGCAATAACTGATAATTCATCTGGTCCTCCACTCCAGATAATTATATATTAGGCCTCTTTAAACAGTAAACACTGTGGATTCCTCATGTGTAGACATAAGTGTCTAAGTTCAAAATATACTGCTCATCATGCAGGTTTTAGCATACTATCTATTCTCCTGGGTCTCTGTATGTAAATCTAGACCTAACGGTCTTAGATGGCTCCAACGAGCATAACAAGTAGAATACTCTGCCTTCCAACCATTCGTGAGCTCTCGTCAACGGTTGACTCAAAATATGATCCTTACAAAGGAAGTGTGAAAGTTTCGTTTATTACCTTGCTTCGAATTCCTAACACAACTTAGAAGCAACTGCCGTCTTCCTGACGAACAGAAATAACACAGAGGACTTTCAATAACAGTGGAAGAGTTTCCATCCCCAGAGGCAATGCAGAGACGTAACCAGACATTTCATCTGACAGACCCAGTTCAACAAAAACGGCCTCCCGCACCGGAAATCTTTTTCAAAAACTCTCTCTAGTTTGGACATGCGCTGTTCGCATCCTCTCTGACCTAAGCAGTCAGCTGGTATAACCTTTTAAGAGGAGTAACTACATATTTACTTTCCCTCAAAGCAAAAAATGAGTATTCGCCCTTAGATTATGGTTCTAACGAAAAATACATTAGACTCGAAAATCTTATTCAAAATATTTTTCAAACATAACAAGTATACAGACCGACTACATTATCAGTTATGAAAACTGCACGTAACAGTCTTACCACACCTCCCGGGAAAAAAAATGAAACATTTTGTGTGTGTGTGTGTGAAATACATCTAGGAGCAACATACAATAGGCTCACAACGCATGAATAATGCGCAGATGAAAAGTATAAATAATAAATATAACGCCAAATGTGAGGCTAAGTCGACATATGGAGCGACTGGTGAGAAAATATACCTCATAATCTGAGAGAAAGCGTTTCTCTAAGTATAGATGTTTCCAGAGAGGTGTCACCAACTTATACAACAATTCTGGCAATGACACAATGCATACAATAATTTCAATCACAATTTCATATTAAGTATATTAAGTTCATTATTAACATAGAAGAAAAATCATCAAAGAACAGCGGTGAATATACATCAATGAACCGCTAAGTAGTGATACAATCACTATATAATACAAATTACAAATGTGTACCTATATTGATATAGAAAGAAACTATTATAGATTTAGACGTATTAGGAAGTCCAAGACCTAACAGTTAGGTATAATCATGTGGGCATCTAGACAAAATGTCTGCCATCACATTATCTGATCCACGGATAGCTCGTACCGAGAAATGAAAAGGTTGCAGAGCAATTTCATATCGAGTAGACCTCGAGCTCTTCAAATTCTTACTCTGTATAGCCGTAAGAGCTTTCTGGTCGGTTTCTACTATGAAATGTGCTCCTAGAAGGAATCTTTGTAGTTTGAGAATTGACCAGACCATAGCTAACAGTTCACGGTCTAAAACCGAGTAATTCCTTTCTGCCGCATTAAGTTTTCTGGAGATATACATTACAGGATGCAGAGTTCCAGAGTACTCTTGCATTAGTGCCGCTCCAATCCCAGTGGATGAAGCGTCACTACGAAGAAAAAATGTCTTATCTTTAGTAGGTAACACTAAAATAGGTGGTGTTGAAAACATAGTTTTGATCTTATCCAGCGAGGATTGGCATTCCTGAGACCAGTGAACAATGATTGTAGACCCTTTCATTAGTAATGTAGAAGGAGGTGCCATGATAGAGGATAGATTCGGAATGAATCGTCCATAAAATTGTATAAGACCTAAGAGACTTCACACTTGCTTTTTAGTCTTAGGAATAGAGATGTTAAGTATCTTAGTGATATTATGGTCCTCTGTCTTTAGGAAACCATGACCGACTCGATGGCCTAGGAAAGAAATTTCGCTAAAACCAATGCAGGCTTTAGAGGGTTTCACTGTCAGGTTATGCTCGCGTAAAGTAGACAGTAATTCAACTAACTCCGAATAGTGATCTTTCCAAGTATCGCTGAAAAGACAGATGTCGTCTAGGTACGCAATGACATCTGACCGATAAGATAGGATTCGACGCATCATGCGTACGAATGTAGCTGGTGCGTTCATAAGGCCGAAAGGCATGAAATTCCATTGGAAAAGGCCTCTAGGTGTAGAAAAAGCCGTAATTGGTTTGGCGCGTTCAGATAAAGGAACTTGCCAGTATCCTTTAGACAAGTCAAGTTTAGTGAAAAAATGAGATTTCGAAAGCCTAGTAAGTAGCTCTTCTAGTAAAGGCATAGGTTCAGCGTCAAACTTCGTAACTTGATTCAATTTGCGATAGTCAACGCAAAGACGTATGTTATTGTCTTTTTTCCAAACAATAACCATCGGCGAAGAATATGCAGAAGTGGATGGTTCAATTATTTTTAAATCTATCATCTCATCCAACTCTTTCTCAACCTGTGCTTGAAAATGTATAGGGATAGGATAAGGTCTGACCCTAATAGGATTATGGTCAGTCAGAATAATGTCATGTTCAATGACATGAGTTTATCCAGGGATGTCAGTGAGGACATCCTGAAATGTTTGTAACATAGCCGAAACTTGTTGCTGTTCTCCTAGAGATAAATCAGGAGAGACAGTAACATTTTTCCATGATTCACTAGAATGAAGTGGAATCATCGGAAGAGGAAGATTTACATCTGAAAAACTTGTTTCCTCATCCTGTATTACGGACAGTGATGAGTAATGCCCATGTTGGACTGGAGAATCGTCAGTTGCCTGGAAAATAGGCTGTAAATAATCCGGACGTTCATGGAATTCCGTAAGCATGTTGATGTGGAAGGTTTTATGCTTCCCGTCAATATCGACAATATAGTCAACATCTGAAATTTTCGATATTATATCGTACGGACCTTTCCAAGAAATAAGAAGTCTGTTTTCCCTACAAGGTAGCAAAACAAATGCTTTGTCACCAGGACAAAGTTGTCGTAAGGTTCTTTTCTTATTGGCAAATTGCCTTGCCTTCTGTTTAGCAAATTCAGAAGAAGTTGCTAATTTGCATGCTTCGATAATCTTTTGTCTAAGCGCGATGACTTATTTGTAAGAGGATTTTGTGTCATCGTTAATATTATCAGCGGTTATGAGATCATGAAGCAAAGACATAGGGCCGCGCGGTTGCGCGCCAAAGACAAGTTCAAAGGGAGAAAATCCTGTATGTTCATTGGGGACCTCTCTGTAGGCGAAGAGGGCCGCAGGTACAACCCTGTCCCAATCTTGAGGATGATCCTCAGTTATCTTCCCTAATAAGTTTTTGAGTGTTCTATTTAGGCGTTCGACCATCCCATTAGACATTGGGTGATAGATACTACTCAAAGATCTCTCTATCTGCAGAGTAGACATTACTTGAGACATGGTATCCGATATTAGTTGGGTGCCATGGTCTGATAATATTTCTCCGGGGAATCCCAGACGAGAAAATATAAGCCAAAGAGCATCTGCAATGTCAGCAGTAGTAATGCTCTTCAGAGGGATTGCCTCTGGCCAACGTGTTCACATATCAACACACGTCAGGATAAACTGTTGTCCTCTGGCAGACTTGATCTTAAACGGACCATAATGTCTATGGCCATTTTCTGAAACGGCCGAATAGGAATGTCTGCAGCCTGAATAGGCGCAGCATGGCGTGGACCTTTGGATTTGACTTCTTGACATACTTTACAAGATCGACAATAAATCCGTATGTCCTTGTTTACTAATGGCCAAAAGAAAGCCGCAAGAACTCTTGACTTCGTACGGGAAAAACCCATATGTCCAGCACACTGAGAGTCGTGAGCGTGCTGCAAAATTTTAACTCTCAAATTCTTGAGCACAAGAATCTGAGAATGACTTGACTTAGTGGAGTCTTGTACCATACGTACAAGTACGCCATTCTTCATTGTAATCCAAGATTTACGATTTGTATCTTTATTTGGATCACCTTTTATTGCAAGAGTGAAGAATTTCTTTAGAGTGGGGTCATCTTCTTGCTGTTTTATAAATGAGTCACGAGAAATTACCAAGGGATCATCTTGGTTATGCACTTAATTATCTTCAGTAAATGAAGTTTGAGGCATATGAAGAGCTTGAGCTCTAGTGACTACAGCATTAGCAGTTTGCATATTTTGTTTTTCCCAAACGGAAATTTGTTGCGGAGTGCATTCTTTGACTCCGTGAATACGACCGATGATAAGATCAGCGATCCGATTCGGCAGAAGACATGCGTGTACATCTCCTGTAAAGAAATGAGTAGCAATCTTAATGATAGCAGTAGAGTATTTCTCTAAGGTGCCGCCCAATGTTACACATTTGACTACTTTTCCTATGGCACGAGAAGGATCTACGAGTGACTGCCTAACACCAATTGTGGTGCTCCAGAATCAAAAAGAACTGAGACTGGATTATCATTTACTAGACCTTTATGTAAGACAAGAGAACCTCTTCCATCATGCGCGACTGACGCAGGAAGAGCGGGAAGAGAATGGCCACAACTTAAAGTAGACACCGTAGTTGGTTCAAATAATGTTTTGCATTTGGGGCACTGAGATGCTCTCCCAAAATCAAAAGCGGAACATGCCATATTATTAGCATCATTATTATCTTTAGTCTGTTTATAGGCTTCATGGGACTCTTGCTGTGCAGAGTTTGCCTGATAATGTGATTTATGTTTTTTGTATTGTGATCTACCTCGATTATTATTGCCTCTGTAATCATTATTGTTTCCTCTATTGTAACCCCTATTTGGGTTTGAGTCATAGTTCTCATGGTTACCATTATCATGTTCATTATAATGAGTATCTCTGTAATTATGATCTTGTTGTCTCCATGACGGATAACTTGGATAGTTTCTATAATGACTTCCTCTGCGGAAATTCCTATAATTGTGATAATCCCTGAATCGAGGGCTGTCGGCTCGTCTCCAGTTCTTCGGAGAAGAACCCTGAAATGATTGGTTACCTTGGTTTTGATAACTATTATGGTTACCCTTTTTATCATACCTGTTTTGTGGTACCTGAAATTTGTGTGAATAATTAGGATTGTATGGTGTTGCTGAAGCAACTGGCATACTCACCTTAATCTTAATGTTGCCAAAAGTCACGTCAGGATGTGCAGTGACATATTGGGAACAATATTCTTCCATTTGTTTTAGTGTTTTGCGTTTACGCTCATGTATAAATTCAAGGAATGGTTTATTTACACATGACATAATCTTATCTCTGAGCAACAAATCCATAAGTGCTTCATATGTTTTTTCTGTCTTGGATAGCTCAATCCATCGTGTAAATGTAAGACGTGCCTTTGCAATGAATTCTGAGAATTCTACTCCTGCCTGAGGCACCATCGTCTTAAACAAAAGACGATAACCTTCTTCTGTCAACTGATTTTTTTAAATCAAGGCTGCTCTAATAACATCATAATTATCTTTATCAGCCTCTTCTACCAGACTTAAACTAGTCAGAGAATCACCTCTCAAATTCTCTGATAACTGATTTGCATATTGTGATCTATCCACATTATGAGTTCGACAAGAACGTTCAAATCTATCCAGCCAGAATGTAATATCGTCACTGGAAGGATTGAACGGTGGCAGCTTAACCTTAAAAGTAGAAGGTTTACCATCATTACCAGGTGACTGATTAACTCATATTTGTCAACTTTAATTTTTCTAACTCAAAAGCTAAAAGTTTTTCCTGATGTTCATGTTCCATCTTTGTTTTTCTCTCCTCAGATTCTAATATTTTATTTTCAGCATCTATTTCCAGTCTCTTTTGTTCAGCTTCTCTGTCTAATCTCTTTTGTTCAGCCTCAGCTTCTCTATTTTGTTTTTCCATTTCCATTTGGAATCTCTTTTCGTCCATTTGCATCTGCAATTTCTTTTGTTCAAATTCTAATTTCAATCTTTTCTCTTCACTTTTTTTGTTTTTTCTCTTCAGCCTTCAGTTTATCAATTTCCAATTTTTGTGCTTTTTCATATTGACTGGTAGCATACTCCTCCAACTTGTTACCCGTCTTTCCCAGGGATTTCCCTTGCTCAATAAAATAATCTAAAGTCGACATAATGTCTAACAATATGTGACTAATATCCCTGAAATAACAAATTAATGTATTTCAACCAAACAGGAGCAAGTTTTTAACAAAAACTTGTATATTCAGCTCCCTTAATTTCAATGTCTTTTGGAGACAAGTCTTTTGTAAGAACTTGTATGATTATTTTACCATAATAATATCATCAGGCATTTATATTATAAGTTCAATCAAAATGTTAATAGTGTATGTCCAAGTATGTTTACCAATAGCAAACAAAACAATAACAATAATACGAAGACAAATATTCAAAACACTACGATAACATTCGCAGAAGTCAACTAAAAAACTAAACTGAAGGAAATCTCACAAAGGATGTGGTGATAACTGCGAAAATGTAAACAAAACAAATGACGTCACAGTGTATAAACATAAAGGTGTATAGAACTGAATGACAGGAAAGAGTAGACCTACAAATACAAACAAATTTAATCAAAACTAAAGAGTAGAAAAATGTTACAAAAACAACTAAAAAAAGCACACCTCGTCACAACTAACACAAAATAGCAACAGTTGTCGCTTAGCAAATTTCACTATAGGAAATTTGCATAAACCCTACAGAACACTCTCAGTAGAAAACCTCTGTCACGTGGTATTTTCTAAAAGAGTCATCGCCCAACCTGAATCGCGCTGAAAATATATACTAATATAACATACAAACAAATAACATGTAACATAAATACATATAGCATGATTAATAGGTGTGTTGTGAAGAAGGCTTAATAGCAATATATAAATTATAGTTTCCACCACAAACTATGTCACTTTATATATAATTATTGTTCAATAGTCAAGAACAGACAATGACAGTCAGCATTATCAGCAATGTTGTTCCAACGATGAAAAAAAGTACAACTGATTCTGCTTTATGAACTGTGGCGATGGTAGAATCGGTACTTGTCCTTCACAACAATAATATTAACGATCATGAAACTTCGCCTTCTAAATAGCAGTTTTGACAAAAACGGAACTTGACCTTCTCAACCGTAAGAATCTGTGGCAACTTCAATCTGACAGGCAACGCTGGGTACTTTGCATTCTGTAAAAATCAGAGTCTCACCTTGTAGACACACGTATTTGATCCACAACTGATGCAATCACTGATGCAATCATATATGTTCACTGATGCAGTAAGGCTGATATATATTGGTGTTGCACTTATACAAACTCTGTGTGTTGTGGGTAATCTGTTCTGGTCACCGCTGATACCTGCTGGTGGTTCACTACTGATACAGGTATACCGCTATGGTGGTAGTGGCTGGTGATGTAGACATAGCGCGAATGCGTTTTGGAAAGTTCGTCAAGGTGGACATCTGTGTAGCAGTGCAGACTTGTATCACAACATGTAACATACAAGAGTGTGTGGGACATTCATCACATTGAAAGGTGTATCTGTAGGGCTGATGGAACCAAATGTTGTACGTGTTACAGGTATGGAGTCAAAAATATAGGTGAACAGCTGTGTACCATTTATTATAGTCACAGCAACAAGACGTAGACAAATCCATGTAAGCATGACACAGGAACATGGTGGATATGAAGACAATTCACTACAATTGCATGTACATAAGTTCCAGTAAATGTATGATATCAAAGTGTTGCAGACTCCAATTTAACTCTCATTCCACAACTAGCAGAAAAAAATCCCGCATTACAGAACGGGTAAATAACTGTATAAATATCCAACAGTTTCATTCTGACTTTTCTTAAGTCGCTCTCCTTAAGTCAACCCCAAACATGGCGGGCGACGAAAATAGCATAGTCCATCCCTCTAATCGGACGTATCAAAGATAGGCTGTCCTTTCGAAGATAGTCTTATATAACTCCCTCGTACATCAGGCGAGTTTTCACTTTCAAAGTTATAATATCAATAACTGATAATTCATCTGGTCTTCCATTCCAGATAATTATATATTAGGCCTCTTTAAACAGTAAACACTGTGGATTCCTCATGTGTAGACATAAGTGTCTAAGTTCAAAATATACTGCTCATCATGCAGGTTTTAGCATACTATCTATTCTCCTGGGTCTCTGTATGTAAATCTAGACCTAACGGTCTTAGATGGCTCCAACGAGCATAACAAGTAGAATACTCTGCCTTCCAACCATTCGTGAGCTCTCGTCACCGGTTGACTCAAAATATGATCCTTACAAAGGAAGTGTGAAAGTTTCGTTTATTACCTTGCTTCGAATTCCTAACACAACTTAGAAGCAACTGCCGTCTTCCTGACGAACAGAAATAACACAGGGGACTTTCAATAACAGTGGAAGAGTTTCCATCCCCAGAGGCAATGCAGAGACGTAACCAGACATTTCGTCTGACAGACCGAGTTCAACAAAAACGGCCTCCCGCACCGGAAATCTTTTTCAAAAACTCTCTCTAGTTTGGACATGCGCTGTTCGCATCCTCTCTGACCTAAGCAGTCAGCTTATATAACCTTTTAAGAGGAGTAACTACATATTTACTTTCCCTCAGAGCTAAAAATGAGTATTCGCCCTTAGATTATGGTTCTAACGAAAAATACATTAGACTCGAAAATCTTATTCAAAATATTTTTCAAACATAACAAGTATACAGACCGACTACATTATCAGTTATGAAAACTGAAGGTAACAGTCTTCAGCATTCCCTACTTCACTGACTTCTACTTGTGGTTGTGTGAGTTAATGTGAAGACGTTTAAGAGCCTATACGGCCTTCGTGTTATCAGCACTGTTATCTATACACTTACACCATCAACCACATTGTCATACAAGTATTACACGTCTGAATCTGCAGGAATACTGACATTATGTATGTGCCTATTAAACCCTGGCGGCACCTCACGCTAGTGACCTAGATTCCTTGCTACTACTTGGTACTGTCCAGGACAATATGACACGCTCAACGTACTACCATTCATAACACAGAAAAACAGTACGTTACATCAGTACATTTACACTGAGCAACATTATACATCTCCAGTCTCCGTGCAATCCAACTTTACTGTCAAACAGATTTTTACACAAACATTGCCTACAAAGCCATTTCTGCAAAGTACAGAAAACCATTAAACTGTTCAGCAAAAAATAGATGGGTCGAAACAACAGAAAATCTTAACCTTCACAAAGATGACATAAAATTATGGAAGCTCGCCAAAGCATTAAATAATGAAGAGTGCAAAAATAAAGAAATAGCCCTACCTAAAAATTATAAAATATTCACAAAGAAAGAAACTGCTAATGTCTTCGACCAAAAATTCTCACAGAATGATAGCAAACCTCACAAGGAGTGAGCTTGAGTTAGCGACTGAATCCCTCATACAAAGAAAGTCACCTGGGAAAATTAGAGTAACAAATGACATGCTTAAAGGGCTACGGCCTATAGCCAAGAAAACTCTCCTTTAGAGAGGTAGATACCTGGAAGCGTGGTTTTGTGCCACATGCCAGGAAAGAGGCAGCACTAATCCCTATTCTCAAAAAGGATAAAGACCGAATGGACCCTAACAGCTACAGGTATAGACCAGAAGAGTCTAGTTTTGCTTTTCTTTAAATTTACTTATTGTTTTACCTGTACTTTATCTTGTTACCCGTGTTGTGAAGTGTTGGCCTCTTTCTCCTGGTACTTCTTCACATGTCTCATCCAATATTTATGTACCTATGATCTACTGTATTCGCTAAATATTGTAGCTGTTGGAGTACCTTGCACTTATTGAATATTGCAACTATAAATTGTTCTCTTGTTCTTGATTTATGAGATACCCCACATAAAATTATTGTACGCAGGTATGTACTGTTATATATCCTTTGAGTTGCACCTGTGTTTTGGCTTAGAAAAGATGGTTATCTGATATTATGTCTGCTCCTCAACATACTTTTATCTCATGTAATGATGATCTAAACTTAAGTTTTTTTTTTAAATGCTAAAGCATGCTTCCTGCGATAGCAACTTGACTCGAAGAACAGACAATTACACTGACTAACAAAAAAAAACTTTTTTTTTCTTTCTCTAACATTTCTATATTTTTCTGGTCAATTTTAATGCGCTGTTTTTAAATCTGCAAACCGTTTTTCTCTATCAGGTCGGGATCTCTAGAAATACGCAATTGACGTTTTTTAACAACGCATACAGTATTACAACATCATTCGTACAAGAAGTATAACAGTTATGTAGGCTTGAATTTCTTTGCAGTCGACTTTCGTCGGTGAATGGCATGTGGTACATCGCGATGAAGCATCCAACAATAATCGGCAAGCATGGTCACACTCCACCGTCCTTGATAACGTGACTCCATTACGGCGATATCTTGATGGAATCGTTCTCCATGTTCATCGCTGACTTCGCCAAGGTTGTCAGGGAAAAAGTCAAGATGCGAATCGAGCAAATGGATTTTGAGGGACATGTTACAACCCATAATGCTGTATGCATCTATGCACTGCTTAACAATATGCAACATAGTCGACAGATTTGTGATTTTCCAGAAAGTTATCGACGATCGATTTGAATGCCATCCATGCGCGAAGTTCACTACCATGTAACAAGTTCTCGAATTGTTTGTCTGCAATAACTTTCCTAATCTGAGGTCCTACAAAGATACCTTCCTTTATCTTTGCATCGCTAACTTGCGGAAACTTTTCTCGAAGATAAGTGAAAGCTTTGCTCGTTTTATCTAACGCTTTTACAAAATTCTTCATGAGCCCCAACTTTATATGTAACAGTGGTAAAATGAAGCTGTCTTTGTTAACTAATGGCTCATGTATTACATTTTTATGCCCGAGCTGCATACGATCCCGGATAGGCCACACCTTTCTTGCATAATGTTCCTGTCTGTTGCGGCTGTCCCATTCACATCGGAAGCAACAAAATTTAGTATACCCAGTCTGCATGCCCATGAGAATTGCAATGACCTTTAATTCTCCACAAATCCGCCATTGGTAGTCATTGCACTTTATTTTTTCCAAACGTATAGCCATATTGTCATAAGTTTCTTTCATATGAACAGAGTAGGCGACTGGAATTGATGAAAAAAAATTTCTGTTATGCAATAACACGGCTTTTAGACTAGTCTTGGAAGAATCGATGAAAAAATCGCCATTCGTTGACTATGTGCTCATGACCGTTTACATCTTTGCAATAGCAAATGTCATCATCCATCTCAAAGTATTGAACAAGTTCTCTGTGTCTATGACGAAATTTAGATATCGGAGTATTGAGCGCTAAAAGATTCCATTCTTTGAGTCGCGAACCGAGTAATTCCGCTTGTCCTTTGGTAAGAGCGAGATCACGTATTAGATCTGAAAGTTCTGAATGGTTAATTAAGTAAACACCATCATTCACCGGTATGTGTAATCTGAGTCAGAATTAGTTTCTAAAGCAGGTAAACTATCACTTTCTGATGGTTCATTTACGTCCAACGGATATTGTTCTGGTGGTACTTGGATCGGACACGTGATTGGATCATGAGGCACTGGTTTCGAAACCGATTCAATATTTGGATAAACCACAGACTTTCTAGTTTTAAAAGTGAAACCATGGATATTTGTCAAGCAGAAGTAACAATCAGTAGTGTGATTTGTATGTTCACGCCATATTACTGGCACTGCAAAAGGCATCGACTTATGCTTCGGCGATTTTCGTAACCAACCTGCCAATGTATCGAACAAACTGCATTTGGCTTCCAAGATTTATTTGCATCATCAACTTTCGAATCGAAATAAAGTTCATATGCTTTCTTTAGTAATGGTGTAAAGTTTTTCGGGTCAACACGATCGGTAACATATCCGCACACGTAACAGAACAGATCAGCCGAATTTCTACAACTTATAGAAGCCATATTTTGCTCAGAATTATTTCAAAATACAGTAACTATATGAAAAATCGCAACATATGTCATGCATCTTTTAGCAGTATAAAAAGTAGATTTATGTTGCTTTTTATTAATTTTTAATAAGTTATATAGTAAAAATGAAACGGAGCAAATAACGGTTTCCCAAAAATATATTTATTCACAAATATCTTAAGAACCCGACGTGATAGAGATAAACGGATTTCAGATTTGAAATCAGCGCAAGAAATTGACCTAAGAACACTTATTCTTATATAAGAAAGAAAAATGTTGTTTGTCAGTGTTATTAATATTTATCAATTTTCGCGCATTGTCCGAAGTCAATTTTCTAATTGCTTTTGACAAAACGTTTGTACATGTACTTTTGAGCCCCTCTCTCACTCCTTTATCCGCTTATTATTTGGCATATTTTACGCACCCTCATTCATGACCACTTCCCGACTTGCTTACATTTCGCCAGGTGAATCGTAATAATACCAGGCTAATTACACCGGTCAGCAGGTAATACGTTTATCACCATTTTCGTCTGGCCACCTTTGATAGAGTCGATCTTTATTGACACAAAATAGTCGCTCAACAGCAGGGAAAAGTAAAGCCATATTGTCTGTCTGAGAGAGCGTCTGAATTGTGCGAAGACACAGGTGATGATTAGGTAATCACTTCTGCTGGACCATCTCGGTATCAATATTACCGATAATCTGCCTGGGGAGACAATATTGTTGAGAAAGCATCTAGACAGGCAATGAGTGCACAGATAGGTTTTTGAGTTTTGCATAAAGATGCAAGCGGAAGTATTACGATTTATTAGAAAGAGGTCATATGATGGAATTTTAAAATTTGATATTTTAAAACACGCGGTGGGGGGGGGGGGTAATTAAATTAAACACCCCGACCCAGATAGTTTTTAGAAGCTTACGAGTGGCTGTCACGAGTGAGTTATATAAGTGTCTGTCTGTGACCAGAGCCAAGGTCTGGGTGATGTCAGAGACAAGACAAAAGAGTCTGCGAGAGATCTGAGGTGATAGATAAGAGATTAGGTTGATGGTGGATGATGTGACTTATAGTTATCGAGGGTGAGAACATAACATGACTCTCCCCTCGCCACTCTGTGACCTTTTGTTCAACTATTGTCCCACCGCCTCCTACTCAATTTAGAGGTAAGGTTTGTATACACTAAGGTGTATCCACACACAACAATACAGTACAAGTGAATAGTACAGATCCAGTTAGGAAAGTAAAAGAAATCTGATCCGGTTAAATAAATATATATCTTTTATTGAAACAACACCTAAATAGCTGCTGGAAAAATCAATAACATAAATATCAATCACGGCATAAAATACAGATGGAATAAAATTACAATGCAGGTCTCTAAGAACGAGACACCAAAATTATAAACACCTAGAGACAGGTAGTAAACAAAAAAATATGGACTACCACAGGAAAAACCAAACAAAGGTTACCCGCTCTACAAGTATGGGGTTGTACTTTAAATCTAATAATCCGTGGTTGGAAAAGAGCCTTGAATACACACCAGTCCCAGTTATGCCTACACACTAAGCCTGCTGACTTGTCCCTGTCAGACTTTGCTCACGAACTACACTAACCAGTCTAGTAAACAGTTTCAGAAAAAGCTACCCTAATTTATAGTGCACTCTTTTCCCCAACTCTCTCTTCGTTGGCACGCGTGCTTTACTCCACAGAGATCACTGCCGGTCACTAAAGATATGAAACCCTCTCTTCTCCAATGTAATGGCTAACAAATCCTTGGAAGAAATGCACCCAGCTGTAAATCCGGGCAGTTGCTGGGTGGAACACTCAAATAATTTATATGCTGAAGTAATCCACATCTGGATTGGGCACACTGCTTTGGTGCAGCCCTCAAACAAGAATGAACGAAGTAGCTTTATGAACACTGAAGCCATAGGAGCAGAGCGCTCCTCTTTGCTAATTGATTTTCTGAAGAAATGCTATTTCCCCTCACGGGAAAAACCACCGATGACCCGTAATAGGGTGATGAACTGGGGCAGTTGTAAATGGGTCTTCGATTGGAGCGACCTTCCACTAAAGGCAAAGTCTTCACAGAAAGCGTTAACCACAGAAGGCGAAGTCCGGCCTACGGCTCAGTGATTGCCGGAGAACGCCGACGTATGCTGTAATGCAGCGGTTTTCAACCTTTTTGAGTCCATGGATCCCCTGACCAACTACATTCTTTCTGCGGCTTCCCTGTGGGATAACTGGTAAAAACTCTAGCGATGTTTCGACATTTAGCCTAACTTTATTTGAGCAGGAGAGCTTTGGAAAGGCTTTTAAACAATGTAATTTTAAAAAAAATGCAACTGGACAATCTGTGAAAAAATTACACGTACAAGAAAAAATATATTCAAAGTGCATTTTGAAAACCCTTACTATAAAAAAAAGAAAATAGCACAGATAAAGTAGTTTCTTTCTAACATTTTTTTTTAATTTTTGTCTGAAAATTACTCCCTGATATACTGCAGCCATGATTCAATCTCCATAACACAAAGTATGTACAGTAAAACTAAAAAAAAAATATGATGAATAAAGAACCAGTCAACTCAGTGTGAAACTTGAGCTTGTTTGTTGTTTCACAGCTTGTCAAATCTTGGCACCAATTGAGATACAACTACCCTCATTTCCTTCTCCAAATCAAGTTTTGATCTGAACTTGGTTTTTATGACAGCCACTGCTGAAAACCCAGCCTCGCAGAGATAGGAAGTTGCAAAAGGAATTAATATCTTCAGTGCTCTCTTGCTCAAGCTTGGAAACTCCTGTTTTACTGAATACCAAAATTTTGGCAATGCCATGGATGGATACTTCGCTTGTAGTGAAGAGTCTGATGAAAGTTCTATCAGTTCTTCCTCTTCTGCAGTACTGAAGTCCGAAGGAGCATCACTACTGAAGGGATTTTGAACCCACTGAAACCTGTCACAGTTTTCAGGAAAGTAGGCAGCATACATTCTATAGAGAGTACTTTGAAACACAAAAACACAATGTGGATGCCCTTCATTGTTCAAAGAGTGCACGTGAAACAAAATTTTAAGTAACTTTCGTCGTATTTTCTATACTTACGTTTCCTTTCCTCATTACCACTTTCCTTGTCATCCTCAAAAAGTTCTTGCTTTTTACTAACACTTGAAAATAAAAATATCTTTCCATAGTTTATATCAAACTCACAACACAATCAAAAACGTTTGAAAACAGAAAAACACCGTGTTACCTACTTTGGTCCCGCGAGGAGAATGCGCAGAAAGTTGATAGGCAGGTCGGGGGATCGGGACTTCAAAGGCTGGCTAACATCAAAAGTGAAATTTCTCCGGGGTCACGCAGGTTGACAAACACCAAAGATGAAATTTCCCACATCTCTGTGTTTTCTTTACAGCTAAATACGAAACAAAATCTACGCCCACCCACGGCTCCTCTGACCGTCAGTCATGGCGCCCCAGGGCGCCGCGGCGCACAGTTTGAAAACCGCTGCTGTAATGAAAGCATAAACAAAACCTCATAACATTTTGCTAAATAAAATCGTCAAACATCACACCACAGCACAACAATAAACAAGGACAATTAAATACAGGTAGCCATACTGTCCTTCTCCTCCCGCTGGTGGTCAAGGCATACCTTGTTTGCAGTTCATCTTACTCTCCCCTCCTTACTGTCAGTCCACACCGCTCAGTACTGGCCAACTCGCAATAGCGTTTGCATAATAATACGCAATCCCGTGTCTTAACTCTTGGGATAGTCCCAAGTGTGTTTGCAAAACTGCTCGCCACTCCCATTTGCTCTGTCTGCGAGACGTGATCTTAAAGTCAGCCAGGTCAGCTAGCTACATAATTCGCAAGGCCCTCTACCTTGTCGCATAGGCGTTCGACAATGTAATAATTACATACCACATATATCAACCATTGAAATATTATACATAAATTTTAACCAATCAATTAATGTACCGATGCTTACAAAAATACCAAATTACATGGTATGGAAAAGAATTATATTACATGAGTACGCCACTGCGGTCAAAAAATTACATTTATTCAGGTTAACCTGATTGTGGGTTAAAATTTCCTAACTGAGTTATCCCTAGATCAGGGGACTCTGTTTATGCCCTACATCAGGCATAATGTAACATAACCACGAGGCTCTTATCATATAAATAGTAGCACCCTCCCCAAACCAACTGGCTATAGCTTAGATGGCGCGTTAAATGATTGCATTTATTACCACACTAGTAAAAATCCTTTACGAAGAAATACACTGTCCATAATGAAGTCCTAGCAAAAATTACTTTAATATTAGCGTTCACAAATTCGCTAACCTAACAAAGGTCAGAATATCCCACTACTCACAAGCGGGCAGATTGTCTTATGTTGCTATTTCGCCGGCAAGAATTTCTAAGACTGAAGTAATTTACAGATATATATATATATATATATATATATATATATATATATATATATATATATATATATATATATATATACTACCATCTGCAGTCGCAGGTGTTCCCCCAGTCATGAACACGTGGACAGAGCAACAGGCAAAGACACGTAATACTGGACCAGACCTTTCTCTAAAAGACGCAACGACCAAAATATTTTGCGTAACGGGTTGACGACCGTCTCCGCTGAAATCGAAAAACAAGGACACCTGCGCACCCCGTGCTTCTAGAACCATCGTGAGACTAACGTAATAGGAGCTTACGGAAACATGAAAACGATGACCGTCTCCGATTGTCAAAGTCCCAGACACGAATGACCATTCAAGTTTCTACGTTACGTGATGTCATTCAATAGGTCTCCTGGAAGAACTTGCACTCAAAAGACAAAGCCGCCTCTATAGAAATGCAAGACGGGTTCTCGCGTGAACAGTGAATCGGTGTTTCAAAAGAAAGCAGAAAAGGATTACCACTCGTGCTCAAACATGTTTATGAGCGGCGAAGATTCTCTCCCACTGGTCCAATGCCAGATGCTCTTCCGCAACCTTACGTCATTTGTTGTTGGCCCAATGAACACAAAATCAAAGAACAAAACCACTCTGTAGGGTGGGTGGGTGTCTGACCAAGTGATAATGGGGGGTTACTGCCCTGTAGAACCAAAAGGAAAATACGAAATACCGAGAGTCAGTGACTCTAGAAAAAAACTAAGAAATAAACGAAGGGGCGGGTTAAAGAACAAAAGTTAATATGTTAAGGCATATTGCCACACACAGGCATATAGCCATTGATATTGAGGAAATATGTCTTTTTGTGGTAACTCATGTTTTTGCACTCTTTTTAACTTGTATGGAACGCTGCTTATTTAATACGTCACCGGTTGTCAATGACGTAATGTGTTTGCGCTAATTTATTCTAGCGGTTAATATTCGTGGCCTTTCAAGTCGTCTAAGGAAGACGTGTTTTTCAAGCTCCCAGAATCGTGGAGGAATATTGTATTTTATGTGGCATTAAATTAACTTCGAAGGCCGCCACTTGTTTCTAACATGGTTCCGAACTTGTGAAGAAGTTCCGCACCTTGTAGAGAAGTATTTATCCAAGAAATTTACATTCACGTTTTCGGTGCACATTACTGGGGTGTCGATGGCTGACTCACACCTATTATTACAGCGGCCAGAACTGAATAGTTGAGACGATTCATTGATATTATACCACGTATGTACGTATGGACTGACCATGCACTTGTATTTTGAGGAGACTGGTGTTTCAAGGTTCTCCAAATTTGCTATTTGCCTGAACTAAATAAATGCTATACGAATCGTATCGTGGACCCACTACCAGACGTCTTATGTTCTTCGGCCAGTTATGTCATGTGATGACCATACGCGTATCCATTCGTGTTGTCAGCATGATGCATGAACTTTAATAGTACCTCATACAAATAGAAACATACATATATATAACATTAACAACGCTACAGCGGGTTGGAAAATAGTTAGTAACAGCCATTTCGCCACAGTGCCTCGATTTGAGAGATGGGATACACAATGGATCTCAGAAAATTCGTCAGAAGTACAATCTGCGATTTTGAACTGAGGATTGGACATATAACCTAGCGAAATCGGAGTCACAGATCAGACTGCATCGCCCCGTCAAGCTAGCAATTCACTAGAGCCAGGAAGAGAAGGAGCGGACAAAGGATTCCAAAATTATAAGTGACAAATCGAAATATTTGGGCAACTTTAAAACGAAAAAGGAAACCCCCATTTTTAAATACAGAGACTGGAAACTTTAAGGACCAGGATCGAAGTATTTGGGCAACTTTAAAACTTAAAAAGTAAACCCGCATTTTTTTAAATACAAAGACTGGAGACCTAAAGAATCAGATCACCCGTCATAAAAGGAATAAAAAATTTACAGACCATGTGATTTGACAGCATCCTAAGTGCGTTGTCCATTCTAAACTGTGCCAGGAGATTGTGTTCCCAAAAGTTACTTTGGGATAAGTGTAAACATTTATTTCACAAATATGAATTTGACATAGTTTCCTTGCTAAGTGTTTATATATGAGGCTGGCAGCCTCAACATAGAAAATATTATATTCATAAACCCCTACAGCAAGCGCTGGTGTTTGTTTTATGCTAATTCGAGCAGAAACGCAAAAGCAGCAGCAATTCCAGACTGCAACTGGAGCAGGGATGAGTGATAATTACATCACTTGTGCCTCAAGTGTATCATATCATTTTGTGAGACATATGTACCTTGTTAATTTGTAATTAAACCTCTACACCTCACGGTAGAAGGGGAACGACTAAGTAAGTAAGTATGTTAATTGTAATTCAGGCACAAATCATTGCGTTCGCGCTGTCCAAGCCCACATTTTCCCAGTTTAATACCCAGAAGAATATTGGTGATTTCTAATCATCTTCCGCGAGTTACGTTGTGTAAACTCAAAAGAATATAATTATTCAGAGAGGCTAACATTGGTGGGTGACCAGCGAGACAATGCGCCTGTTAATTTGCAGCCCACAAATGAACTTAGCAGAGACATTTGTTCTTTTTTATTTGTGTCTAAAGTTCGTGGAAAGAAGCTATCAGACTGTTCGTAGAACGAAGCTATCGGACTGTGAAGTGTCATCATCACAGAAGAATTGACGAAACCACGGCTGCAGTAGTCAGCAATGTTAAGCTAAGTGCTTACTAAAATTCAACAAAAAAGAACATTAACATTCCTCTTTCCAGTCTCTATGAAGATAAAACTTTCATCTCAAATTCACCATCATTTCATCTCTATTTTAAACTGTTAAAACTAATTGATTATTAAATTTGTTACATGTTATTTTAAAACATAACAATCATTGTTGATTCAGTTATTGTACGTATGAAAGCAAACGTATGAGCAAGACTCTTATATATATATATATATATATATATATATATATATATATATATATATATATATATATATATATATATATATATATATATATATATATATATATATATGTCACGTGGGTCTTTATATCATTAAATTACCTACATCTTCTTCCTATTCTTTCACCAAATTCTTTTCGCATCATTCGTTGCGAAAAATATTTTCTTCCATATTCTTAAACTTTACCTTGTGTTTTTCTCATACTGGGATACGTAATTCTATTTACGTAGATGTCAGTGAACGAAGCTGTGATTTTCGCTTCTATCAGACCCGAAATGGCAGACAGTCGTCTGAATTTTCCAGCGAACACGCGCGGTTGCTTCGGGCTGATCGCTCAGGTAGGCGTTAAAACTATCACCTACACGGCGTAGAGCAGACATATAGTCTGGGAAAACGTAGCTCTAGGAAAAATTTCCTAGCGTGAAGTGTGATCTGTCACCGCCTCCCCCGCTCAGAAATGGAAATCGGGAGAGGAAGGTGCCAAGGCCACTCATGGCAGTTACGACATGAGGGAAGCTGACACATGGTGTTAGAGAAGGGGAGATAATTTCGCTTGGCGAAATAGTTGGGGCCCTTTGTCTGATTTTAAGATATTGGCCCGAGTTTGAAACTTTAATTTCATTCTCTCTCTAAATAAATCGCAGTAGACAGGTGGTTCGCGAAGAGTAGAGCTGTATAAGCGAAGTTCTTAGTTTGTTGCGACAATTTGTCGAACTTCTAGACTTCCATAAATATAAGCGTATAATTCTTAATGTGCGATATCCTGTAGTGCTGTGTTTTAGGTAATATATTATTATCTAGTATTTTGTGAAGTGTTTAAAGCGTTAAATCGCCCATTTCATTTTAACTAGTTTCTTTTGAACATAGTGCTTAATTTATGGTTTGTATTATTTTTCTAGTGACGCATACAGTGGAAAGCAGAATAAATTATATTTCTAGCGTAACAAACATGTAACTATAATGTATTTAATTTAACGGCTAACACTCAGACGAAACTGGTTTAATAACAAACTTATAAACGCTAGATGCGACATCAGTGAATAGTGACGGAATACGCACCATATTCCTAAATTCCTGATGATCGATTTTATATAACTTATTTCACCGGTAGTTTAAATAATAAGTCAAGCTGTAGGCTTGCCGTTTTAAATGTAAGTTATATCCTTATACATAGTATGTATAATTATTTCATATGTGCTTTTTTCCATTTTATGTAGTGAAATACTGGGGTGACCCGAACTTTACCAGCATTTAAT